>CAEGAE010010518.1:0-74395 GCA_903067095.1 Girardinus metallicus
GTACCCTCTGATAGAGACGTTTTTTCCATTGAGGTGTAAACAATTTGCTGTATGTAAAAACCATAGCTCCAGACACTGAATGAGCAGCTTTGGCTTTATTCCAGCATGTGTGTATTATATAGCGTTATTGACATATACTACTAGTGTACTACATATACTACTTACTATATAGATGTTTACATCAGAAGAAACATTTGGTATGGTGATAATTGAAAGAATGAATATGACTGATCCCAGCATAGAGCCCTGTAGAACTCCCACTCTGCAGTCCCAGTGCGTTGGATTGTGTATTTCCGACATATACAACCTGTTTTCTGTTTACCTGATTTGTCCATATAACAACAAACCAAACCAAACTCAAGGCCAAAATTCATCCCCAGTTTACTGTGTGACCTTTAACTCCTCAGGCCAGACAGGAAATGTTGTGTAAACAGGAGGAGGTGCGGGGGAGGACAGTAGATAGTATCTGAGGCTGATTCAATCACAGAACCGTGGGAAATACACACGCACGCACACGCACACCGCTACACAAGCACCCACTTTGCTGTCCATCCAGCAACACAGGAAGGAGGATCTGAGTGGCAATTTCTATGGAAACAATGGCAACTGCCCAACTCATAGCTTCACCTATTACTTTACAACTCATGAGCATGTGGCTGCATACACTACCTGATAAACAAACATGAGCTAACTTTTCAGCCCTCTCTCAGCTCTGCATGTGGTCCAGCATGAGAAAGTAGACTTTTAAAAGTGCTCTTCAGATGACAAAACATTTCCTCACTGTCTCCAGGAGAAATTTTCCAACCTGCTCTTTGCACTGATGGATGTTGCGATGGAGCCGGTCAGCTCTACTCGTCGGAAGTGTTTCAGGGTTTTATGCACGCTGTGTTTGGACTGGAGCCTCTTGTTAACGTCCCTCAAGCTACAAACACACTGACATGTGATTTATGGAAATGAGCCACGGAGGAAACGTAGAGAAATAAATCAAATGCACCCAAACTGTTCAATGCATGCTACACAATGGGTGCGTGTCTGAGAGAGAGAAGGTTAAAGAGAAAGAAAACTAATAAAAACAGACACAGAGGGAAAGTTTCTGAGATTAATGGGGTCTGTTCCTCTTTTGATGTTCTCTAATGCAACAAAGTGAGGGAACGAGGCTATAAATCCACAAGCAGATGGGATTAAAACTAGAGTGGTTCTGAAATATCAATCATGGCACAAATCTAGTTTGTGTTTAACCAATAAAATGTCAGAGCTTTCAACAAAAACACATTTTTCACCGAAAACACACCAGAAAAAAACTTTGAAACAGTATGTAGTTCAGATGTTGTTCCAGAGAAAGATCAAAAAATATTTGTATTTGTTCTCCCAGCTGCTGTTTTTGATATTAGACCTAAAATGTTAAACATCTCAGGTGGTTGAATGGTAAATTCCAAGTTTCTAGACCTGTGAAACATACTTTCCCAGAAAGAAAGTTTTAAAGCTGTATGTTTTGTTTTTGCCATATTTTATCTGAAAGAAACATAAACAAGGTGTAGAAAGCTAAACGGATGGACAGACGGATTTTCATTCATTATTTGCAAAAATGGCTATACCAATATTTCTACCTTTTCTGACAGAGAGCATCATTGGGGGCTGTGACAGTGGCATGTGCAATGTTTATAATTGTAATTTTAAGTAAATTTACCTTTCTAAATCAAAACCTTACAGGTTGTGTGAACACTGACCACTCCATGTGTGATAATACAGCAGTCGTTCTTGCAAGGATGGCAAAGAGTCTGTTTATCAAAAGGACAAGCACATAAAACCAATGCGGTTGTGAGTTTTTGACTGTCCTGCTGAATGCTACCACTGCCGCCTCCTCGTAACCACTAAATACAACCCACATTACAAGGGCCTCCTTTATTTGATCATGCCACCACTTCCTGGGTTGTCCGAGTGGCCCATGTCTGTCTGAGCTGAGGCAAAAGCCTTTCTAGGCTGCTTTTGATTGTTCATTGCTATGCATGGCTTGGTGTAGTAGCATGATTAAATCTAACAAAACTGAGCGCCCACCAGAGCATCTCTGTAACTTCCAGGGCTTGTTCATTTTGAATGGTAGCTACCCAGGATACACAGATAGGAAATGGCAATTAATGTTTTAATCTGTAGACTTTAGATCGACCGACATCCTCTGGTCAGCTTGGACTCTAGTAACTTGCCTCCATTTTCAGCTACTCTTGGTCAGTTTGTCCCTCCCTACTTTCTCTGGCTCATTTACACTTACACCATTCCTCAGGAATCACATAAAACTCAGCATGGATTTGGTGGATGCTAATGAAGAAAATCCCAACTTCTTTGTGCATCACATTAAGAATGATATTAAAAATTCTTTTGAAATCTGCATCTTTCTTCCAATTACTTAGACTTTTATGCATGTTCAATTTTTGTATTCCAATAAATTTATATTTTTGGTCTGATGATAAAGTAGGAGGAAGAAAAGTTACCAAGAAAAGATTGGGGAAAACCCAGTTAGTCCACCTTTATCTCATCTCAGAATGGATCAGAGCTCTAACAATTATCTTCTTAAATGGGGGGATCTCAAGAAAGTAGTTGCTGAGGGGGCTTCTACCAGTCTGTATGCTGAAGTGTGTGTGTGTTTTCCTGCCAGTCCCTCTGACCTGGCAGGATTTAGGGTCTTGGTTGGGCATTAGTCAGATAATTTCACACTAAAGGTTGAGAAAGGTGACCTAGATCACCCTTCCAACTGTCCACTAAACCCGCTGACCCTTCCTCAACCAGATTACCAGAGTGAGTGGAAGAGTTACAGAGTGAGTGGGGCTTACTTACGCTCATACACAACGACCTTTAGTCTATTTTATTACTTCCACACCCTTAGAAGAAGCATTTTAAAGACAAATAGGTAATAAGTAGCCAAACAAACAGCTGCTGTGTTATGTATTTCAGAAGCATTTTTGTATTTTATTATACATATTTAAAATTAGTTGAAGATTTAAGCATTACTGAAAATGTTAAACAGCAGAGCTCAAATGTTGAGCCTTCTTCTTGATTAAGAAAAGCGAACATTTTGCAGGTTTTCTGAAACAAAAGAAGTAATTAAAATGAAAACATTTTACAATTAGTGTCTCGACCCAAGACTATAGCCAATGTTTGTGGTTTGTTAATTATGAGGGAGCAATGGTTGCCTTGCTATAGAGAAGTCTATAATCTTGGAACAGGTGAGGGATCAGAGCTCGCACTCGTTGAACTCCAGATGACCGTCAACAGTCATCTCATCAACAAGCATGCAAAGCTGCAGCAACTCTCGATTGCTGCACTTTTCTTAGTAAAGCTGACATGATCACTTAAACATCACGGTGGCTTTGGGGCTCTGACGCAGTGACTGTGGAGGAAGGTCAACACTCTCTCTTTTAAACACACAGCAAACATATGTTCCAGTTCTGGACTGATTGCACAGAGGACTTGGATGAGAAACTAAACACATTTTGTTTCGTGTAAGCATTTGTGTATCCAGGCAAAGGTCTGCAGAGCCTGAGTTTATTACTGTGCATTTGTTAGCTGAATACACTGTTTAGAATATTCTGTTTATACACCGGACCTCCCGTATTCTTGGGGGTCAGGGACCTGCAGTCCCCTGAAAATAGGTGAAATAAACACATACTTCAAACTCTCGCTAAAACCGTTTAGATCTGCAAGGTTTCTGCCATTTTAATTGCTCAAACACCAAATCTACTTTAATTTGCAGTAATATGCACAGTCTAAACTGTACACTACAGTGCAGAAACAAAATCCACATTCTAACTCATCTCCTCTTTTAGGATACAGCCAATCAGTGCCAAGGAAAATAAATATCACCTGCTTTACAACCACCAGTCAATAGCATGTCAAGTAGCACTGTTCCAAAGAGTAGAAAAAATAACTTCGTCAAAGTTTTAAAATAAGGTATCCAACCCAGCCTGGCCCTATGTGTAATTAATATTTCAATGTGGTTGTGTTTTAAATAGCCACATTGGGAGGTTTCAAGTAAGAATTTATGGTGTGCTTTGGATCACTGACCATCACTAAGGTTTAAGGTCACAAACTGATGGCTCGACATTATTTCTTTGAATTTTTTGCTGAATGCAAAATTCGTGGCTCTGTCAATGACAGCAAGTTGTCCAGACCAATACTGTTGCACTACTACCTTCGTGCTTTATTGTCTTGTCAAACAGGATAATGTGATTTTTCTGAAATGTTATTAGTTTATGCAAGATATAACGGACTGGACACCTTTCAAAAAAAAAAAAAAAACAACTTCACTTCTGCCTTGGCAGTTTATGAAATTATTTTCCCAAAGTGGATGGGATCATCAGGAAATGTTTTGCCAAAAAACGGATAAACCGGCCTGTTTGATATTTTTGGTCAGCAGCAGTACTCTGCTGTGGTATCGCCCATGGACACTATGAGCACCAATCTTAACTGAGTCAAAGAAGTCAGCAGTGCTATAGAGGTTGCTCCTCATTCATTAGTGTTCTTGTGGAGTCATTCATGTGCTCTGAGTAATTTTGGTTGCTCTGTTTGTGGATTATGATACTCTTAAGTTCACAGGAGTCCTAAAGCTTTAGAAATACCTTTGTAAAACTTTCAAAACTGATAGATGTCACTGGCTTTGTTTGTCATCCAGGTCCAAATATCTGTAGATTGGCCCATGACGTGTTGCTTTTGGGATTCTTAAGCCATCTTAATTTTGACAAATAGGTTGCATATAGGTGATTTCTTTTTTTTATTTTTCTACAAGTAATCAAGCCGCTGCTGCGTCTAGTGAAAATGAACAGTTAAGGATTAGACAGGAGGAGCAAGGTTATTTTACATGGGCAAGGTTGATTTAGACAGCTTTTTCCCTTAAGAAATACAATAAATCAGCATTTTAGTTTTTTTCAGTCTGACAAAAAGCAAAAACAGAAGAAATACAGTACGTACTGTATGGGAAGGATAGGTTCTTTTTCATGACACTGTATGTTAAATCCTTGCACCTTGTCCTTGACGTCCGTTGCATGTATGAGCTTGTGCTCGTTCGTCTGTGTGCCAACATATCTGTGTGTGTCCAGCTGGTTTAATCAGAGAAGGCCTTGTCCAAGACAAATTTGTAGCCCCTGGCCTCCTAATTCATCTTTATCCTGGTGGCCTTGGTCCACTAATGAAACCCACCAAGGTTAACCAGGTACAATTACACACTGAAACAGACTCACAATTCCTTCTGCACATCTTCATTTCAGGTTTTGTTACCATCAACTGCACATCACTCTTACTACCTATTAGTTTTAGTTGAATTTAACAAATTACATTTTGAGAGAATGTGTTATTTTTGCTACATCATATAACTATATCCACAAATATATAAATGACAAACGCAACTTCAGACGTTTTTCTCAGAATTCTACAGAAAAGGATTAGGGCCACTGAAAAAAAGAAAAGAATTTCGACTTTCAACTAATTCAAAGTTTTGATCTAAAAAGATTGAAGTCAGAATTCTGAGATTAATGTCAGATTTCTTTTTTTAGTAGCCCTAATCATCTTCCATATTTTTTGATTTTGGAGTATAAACAGGAATCAGTTTTGAATAAATATTTGGTTCTGGTCCATATATATTACAATTACTGGTTACTGCTCTCAATGTGCAAAAATAATTCTACTTTTCCACTTTTTTCCTATCTAAAATATTTGAACAATTAAGTCCCTTCTGTCAGTTTTGTAACAGATCTGCAAATTATAGCTTTAATTAAAACTTAGAAAATGAGTAAATACCAAAACAATCATATAGGACTTTATTTTAGGTTGATTGGATTCACTTTAATTAGCTGCAAAGTAAAGATGACTGAATGGCACGAGAACATTGCAAATGTGGAAGAAATCTAATTGTCAAATCAGACGTAATTGGAATTTGCAGGCCTACATGCAAAACTCTAATCTAAAATTTATATCACCCTGAACAAAACATCCCCATGTTGAAACATGGTAATGACAGTATCATGATGTGGGGATGCTTTTCTTCATTAGAGTCAGGAAAACTTTTTAGAGTTAAAGAGAAAATTAAGTTAGATTTGTATGTAGTAATATTCAAGTCAAAGTTTTACAGTTTTGGGAAAGAATTGGTTATTTTTATAAAAAAAAAAAAAGGGATCAAAGAGCAGAATATATTGGGATGCAAGTCACAGTTTAACAAATAAAATGCTCAACTGTGAACTCAAGAAAGAGGGGAAAAAAAAGAAAGATGAAGTGCAATGCTGGGAAAGTTTGTAATAAAAATTAATGTAAATGTGAATGAGTGCAGAATAAAGCCTGGAGAAAATAGAGTGGGAAAATTTCCCATGGGAGCGATGCAAGGAGAAGGGCCTGACAGCAAAACACACATAAACGCATATGCACACATCCTCACTAATTAGACTTTATTAGTGACTGTGGGATGAGACTAATCAGGGTGTGCTGTTGTTAAAGATTCAGCAAGACTGTGTGGGGGAGTGAGCGTGTGATTTACTGGTAGAGCTCAGCTGAGAGTGTGGCATGATCACAGGACCAATCAAAGCCCACAACACCTACACACATAAAACACACACACTGTGCTGTTCATCGTTGTAATTGGCCATCAGTTTAGATGCCATCAAGTTAAATGTTTGTGTGTGTGGATGGCCTTGTGTAAATGGCAGCTCCGGTACAGATGGAGCACATGTCACCTCTGTCACTAAACATTATTCTACACCAAGCAACACTGTATTTGTGCAAGCACAGGCAACACATGGCTTCATTATGTGGACACATATGTAGTTATACATCTGGGTTCTTTATGTCATGGAATGACAAAGTTTTTACAAAAAAAAAACAACAGGCCTAGTTCATTCTTGCAAATCTTGTGCTCTAACTTTTTGAAGAATATTCTTTAATAATATCATGAAACATTTCATAACAATTGTTCTCATGATTATTGTTGTGGCCTAAGAGCTTAAGTTTATGCGCCAAACAATGATTTATGTGGCAAACAAAACCAAAAGAGTGCCATACCTAAAGTAGTGGCAGCATGATGCTCGGGGTTTATATTTATTCAGATGAAACTGGGGGTTTTGTTAGAGGAGATGAAAAGAATATTCTGACATTTGAGCAAGATAGCATGGACAAATATTGTCAAGTTTATCAGTTGGATTGTATATGTCACATTAACAATTAGAAAATGTTATCATGGTGACATTTTTACATCCCAAAAGTCTTTCAATGTAACACAATTTGTATATTTTCTAGTTCCATTGAGTTGGAGATTAAGTACATTTCCTCTATGTTTTAAACATTTAGCATCACAACCGTGAAACTACATTAGTATGATTTTTTTAAAATTAAAGTTACTCAGTGAAATGTAAAATTTAATGTTCTCTCAAACCATATGAAAGGGGTATTGATAATTAAATCTTTGCAGGAAATTATTGTCTTTTTTAAAGGTAAACAGATTAATTTACAAAAAAACCTTGAAATGTGCTAAATAAGTTTAGAATTTGGAATTTTTGAAACAGAAATATCAGCTTCAGTTTGAACTTTCTGGTTGAAATTTGACATAAGTCACTGCTTTGTTGGTAAAAGTTAAACCACCTTCATTCAGCATATCACTGTAACACTTACAGAAACTCAGTAACTGCTAACATCTGAAAAGATGCCAATAATATAGTATAAAATACCTTAAGTGAAACTCTTAGCAATACACAGAGACAATTTTTTGACTAGTTCTTACTTTTTATCTTGGTTTAATTTCTGCACTTTCTCTTTTTATATAAAATTAACACACACATTTATTCGTACTGACACAGAAAGAGTAAAAAAACACAAATTTACACCCTTTTTTTCTTTAGCTTTTTTTGCTGACACAGACGTGGTTTCATCAGTTGTCTTGTTGGCTGTCTCACATCTTCAGACTACAGCAAAGTCTGAATGCCAACAAGGGCACACATTTCCACACAATGACATATGCACCTACACACACACAAACACGCCCACACACACACATGCAAATACTAAGAAAGCAAAAGGCTCCTTTTACAAAGTAGCTCATCCTCGCCACGCTCCAGGAGCGGCAGACTGATTCCCAGGACAGCTGTTCCACAGACAGGTGTGTAAGAAGAAAATGCCTGGCTTCCACCTCCTCTCTCTTTATTTTGTTGCATCTCTTCCCTTTTACTAGTATTTTTAAATATAAATGCACATAGATAATGCAGCAGAAAAAGTACCCAGGGCTCCATCCAATGTGAGCAAAGTGTTCTAGCAAAAAAAGTCTTTCTCTACCAGCTTAAAAATGCTCAGATTGACTACATTGCAAGCAGATTTATTTCTTAAACACATATAAAACTCTTGGGGAAAGTCACTCTAAAGTAGAAGTAATGCCTTGAAATGGTATCTCAGGCTGGACAATTCCCTGTAGCGTCTTCAGCAACACTTTTAAGATCAACATAACATTGTACAAAAAATAGTTTATGAATATTGATGGGCCTTAAGTGAAACCCTGAAGTAGCGCCACATTATGCCCTCCAGCCCCCTCCTCTCTTCACCTTGACTTGTGTATTCAGTTGCAGTTTTTTACTGCCTGTAAAAGCAGCTTGAAGACTACTGTCAACTCTGACCCTGGCGACAAGACAGGAATAGAGACGCAGACAGGGGTCGCACACTATGCCTCTTTGTATTTCTGTCTAGTGGTGAAACTATTCACCACTACTCCAATTTACCAACAGATTAGTGCAGCTAAGATTTTTATTGTTATTTGAATAAAGCAGCAGATCGCCACACATTTTGTTCTAAGAAATCAAGCATCCTTGTTTGTCTTCTTTTGCTTATGATCTGACATTTCTTCAGTGGTGTTTATGGACAACAACATTCAAAAAAATCTGAGACTACAGTGTTTCCTTTGAATCCATTAAGTCAAGTCAATGAACCAATTCGATTGAATCATCTGTCAACAGCTTTTTCCAGAGAATTAATATTTCTGGTTAGCTCTCTAACTCTAGTCAAGGAACTAATTCAGATGAATCGTCTGAGTCTACAGTGTTTTGTAGATGTTTTTTTTATTACTCTAATTCCCAGTTTACTCTTTTAAAACACTTGGGTCAATGTTTTTAAAATGGGGATGTTTAATAAATGAGTTGTTCTTTTGAGATTGTTGCAAAGTGCTTATATAGATGTTTTCTTGGTCAATTGGCATTTGAAGTCATGTTACACCGTCTTTCTGACTGAATATGTATTTCTGTACAATTGGAAATGAATTGGAGTGTTTTTTCAGGTAAATACTTGAATATAATTTTTTTTGCTTAGTAGGACTACGATGGAACCTTGAGATACAGGTTTAATTTGCTCATAAGCCAGTTTGCTATTTCAAATGCATTTGCTCCATTTAAAATGACTAAAATAATTGTAATCTGCTCCAGCCTTAAAAAAGTTATAAAAAACATACACATTTTGTATTAACAAATAAAATACATAAAAGAAAAAAGTTTTATGAAGCGTTCTTACCTTGAAAACAGACAGAAGAAGGGAGGGAGGAAGGTTTGAACACACTTTAACACGTACCACCTTGACAGTTCCATAACTCATGCTCATGTTTTTCTACTACCTCCAGTTTCCGTTCAGTAAACATCCTTTCATTCATGTGCATGAACTTGATGCAGGATCAGTTGCAGAAACTAGACAGTTAAAGACAGACTCAAACTCCTACCTCATTAGGCCACACTCATTAATTCAATACCCTTGTAGGGATTTGACTGTTTTCAAGATAATACTAAATCGTGTAATTTTATTTTGGGTAGGAACAAAAAAAATGCATTGTAGATGGAAACGTAATTGGTCCAATAAACTGTTGTCAATGAAGGTGTAGCTGGCGGTCAGGGTGTGTGATAAGTGAAGGTGCTTCTGTGTTAAGCACAGAACAGGCGGGTGTGTGAAAGCTGATCTTTACTGTGGCTGATCGAGAGAGGATGGACTAAAAATCGACAGCAGTAGCCTAGCTTTCACTGCCACATTGCTGTGTGTGTGTGGGGGGGTGTGCATGTGTGTGTGCTGCAAAGAGCAGCTATAAAAAGACCAGAGTTAGTGAACACAAGCCGGGGTGAAAAAAAAGAAGAAAGAATAACAATAGCTGATACTCTGACACACACTCTGGGTTGCACTTTGACCCTTTCAGCTGCCGCTGTGCTTGCTTTGGGCTTCGTACCGCACAACAGGTGAACAAGCTAACTGACGGCCGCTTGGGATAACTGGGACGTCTCGCATTTCACAAGCACACACTCATCTACGCCGACAAAGAGAGTTTAAAGCATTCATGTATCCATGCATAAGCACAGGCACAAGGCCAGGGCCGGGTCGGGGCCGATAAAAAACACACCACCCACTCCCTGAATTCCTGAGTATGTCAGTTGTGTAATTAAAAGGCTTGCAGCTCTTTGTCACTCTCACTGTGACACACACAGGTTAAAATAGAAGCTCATTCAAAACAGTTAACTGGCATGAATTTCCCCAAACTATCTGTAGTTCTTGTGTCTTTCTTGTGTATCTTGTCAAACTACTGTGAGGCTAAGATAAATATAAATGGATACATTTATTTTAAGATTAATGGAATATGGATCAAGGATGACATTATTGCTACATGGTTGCTGATATAAAACATCATCTGGGTCAAATAATAGCTTTCACACTACTTAAACTGTTGTGTAACACATCAAATGTATGTAAAAACAACAGCAAAATACCTGAGTTTGAGAGTTCAGGAGGAGACACTTTATGAGCTGGAATGTAATAATTTAGATTTCTTTTCTCATGACTGTTCTGAAAAATTGCTGAACCAGTTTTCAGCCATGATGTTTATACCTTATAAGTGTTTTTACAGTTCATATTTTACAGTTTCCCACGTCATTCATGAGTCATATCAACATGTACAACAGTAGCATTTATATTCAGCAATTAAAAAAGCTGTATCACTATTTGTTCAGCAGTTTTGCAAACTGATCTCAAATAAAAAAAAAAGAGATTTACTGTTGGTGAAGTCACAATTTAAAGGCGAATGAGAGCTGACAATATATTGGCATTTCACTTTTTCACTGTCCCACACACACGCAATTACACGTACATACAAACCCACCCATGCACAGCTGATGGTTGGCAGAGTTCCAGTAAATACTACAGCGCACTGTAATGAATAAGTGACTGATAACATTACAGAGGAAAAGCTGTTGGCACACCCCAACGCGTGTTGTGTATGCATGTAATATCAAAGGTCATCCAACAGTGAATGAAAGATTGAAGGCAAAACTCTGAGTGCAAACATGAAAAGCAGCTCCAAATGGAACCAGAAAACAAAAACAGATTCAAGACTAATCAAAGACGTCTTCCTAAAACACAACCTCACACTACACACAACAAACATCAAATCATTCACTAATTTAATCAGTAATGACACTGCTCAGAAATATCTGCTGATGTTTTTATTTTAAGGGTCTCATCAATCAAACTGTCAATGCCAAACTTGTAAAAGTCACATTTTGCTCTCTGAAGACTGAACAAACAATGAATAAAATGATTTCTAGATTTGAGGTTAGCCTGTTATAATACCTTAAATTAGGGATGTCTCAAAGTCAAAAAAAAAAAAAAAATCAAAACTGACATTTCATGAGAACTTCTTGTTAATTTCTTCTTTCACATTATTATGAACTACAATTAAATGCTATAATTATATGTGCATTTAATAAAAAATACTTCCAGAACCGGTAGTACCACCAGTGACTGCTGTAAATGTGATAAAAATGATCGATGGAAAGTTTTTTCCTGTCTTGTTCTGTCGTGTTGGTATTTAAAACCTGGGTGAGGCTGGAGGCCTGAGTTCATTACTGCTGATAAATAACACAGTAATAAAGCAGACGGGCTGAAGCAATACAGGAACACAAACATACAGTGACAGAGTGGAGTTTAAATATGGAGCCAGACACTCTGTCTCCATGCAGCTTTGTCATTTCTACTGTCGATCTGGTCATTACCTGTGTGTTATTGGGGGGTTAAAGTGGGGGTGTGTCTGTGTGTGTTCTTAGTCACTCTGTGTGTTCCTGTGTATAAGTGCAGAAGCCAATTGGAATCAATTTGGGCCCTCAGCTGTTTAACCAGCCAACACCCCCCTAACACACACACGTACACGCACGCATACACTTTCCCCTTGGCTCCGTCTGTCTGTCTGTCTGACACCTTGTTACCTTGTTATTGCAGAGCTGGTGGGTCCCTTTGGTCACCATGTGTGGGTCAGTTTGGTCACAGTGTGTGTGTAATGTGTAGGTTGGGGGGCAGCAGATAAATGAGAAAAACACATTTGGAATCAAAATCAAATTCGTTGACTAATCTACCGTGTCACAATAAATTCTGGTAACTCCTGACAACTGTGTTTATTAGTATTTCAACAATAAGGGATCTTCTTGAATGGTTACAGAGGAGCTGGTGCCTCCAGCATTCATTGGGCAAGAAGCAAATAGGTTGCCTGTCAATCACAGGGCAAAACAACCATGCACATCCTATATGCGATTAAAATATTCATCTGTCTTAATAGATCTGTTCATGGAGGAAGCCAGAGTACCCAGAAAAAAATCCATCTACAAAGAAAGATCACAGGCCAGGATTTTAACCCAGGATTTTTGTGTTGCAAGGTAACACTGCCTGCAACTGCGTCACAAAGAAATACCTCACAGAGAAACACCTGCTCACTGAAGTTCTATTTTTGAGAACTTTGGACTTCATGATGTTATTTTCACTTGAAAAACTTGACAAGTTTGAATTTCACTAAATGACACACATATAAGTGAACTAATGGACATTTACAGCAAAATTTAACTGTGTTATGTAAAAAGAGGCAACTCCTATGACTGTGTGTATGTGTGAGTGGACATATTTAAGGATATTATCCTTGCATACATCTCCCTCTGAGGACAATTACTTATTTGTGCTATCTATCCAAACACTGGGATTTTATAATCCCAATATTACATTGTACTGCAACAACAGAGTGCTCTCCAGGAATGATCATGCAAACATTTCAGAAATTTTAGTTAGCCGATTACCTGGAAAAATGTTAGTTTTACTTTCTATTTTAAAATGATACTATTTGTTTCGGCTCATTTAAGGCCTTTACTGTGCGTGGCATGAGAACAAACAGAAACTTTTTCTGTGAACACAACGGCTTTAACTACCTCAAATGCAATACACGTAGTCATGCAGTGACGGAAGTTTTTGTTGTGTTTTGAAGAACAAAACTGGTCTCCTTCCTTAGAAATGTCGTTTGGTTTCACCTGAACAGGTTACGCTGCTTTTATAAGTTATCTGGAAGCGGACGTGTTCTTTAGGTATAAAATGAGTTAAAGTCTGAGCTGTAGACAAACCTTTTTGTTGCTGGCTTCAACTTTTAAGGTAAACATACATGTAATCAGTACCTCAACTGTTTGGAACAAATTGATGCTTGACTTTAGCAAATATACATACTACGTATGTAGAAAAAGAATGCTGGTCAGTCAGATTGGATTTTAATGTAAGTGTTTTTGTGTCCCTTTCTGAAACTGTCTTATCTTAACGTAAAGAGAGATACATAATACATGTTATCTCCCTCTTTTTGTTACATGTTTGAGGTATTCTACAGGGTTGTCTTGAGGATTTTTAGAATTCTCCATCGTTACCTGTGCGGACGTGATGGCTCATGGCGACCTGGTGACATATTTATCAGGGTGTTCCAGGGCTAGCCCTTGGCCTCCATACTTTCTATTTCACAAACTCTCTATCTAAAAGTGTGTAAACAGTGCTCACCTTGTTCCAGGACCATAAAGCTGGGGTGTTTTATCAGTGATTGATTGCTCTAGCTTCAACTGAGGCTCTGGCAGCTTCCATATCTCCAGGGGCCTGACTGCTCATTGTGGGCTTGTTGATGACTTGATGACTAGCTTCGGTGGTTTGCTCGGTAGCATGACTCTGTGTTGTTTTCTAACCGGTGCTATGAGTCACATGCCTAGTTAAGTTTTGCTTTTACCAATCAACCTGTGAACTTGTGAATTTTTTAGTGGATGCAAAAGCTGCGATGCAGTGGTATATACATGTGAGTTTGTTTGTGTGCTTCCATGTGAGTATGATGCAGGTTAATGATTGCAGGCTTTGGTGTATGTGTGGCTTCCTGTGGGTTTAAGCCCTGCACTGATAGAGGCAGCCAGGGTTATTTCAGAACATAAATGCACTCACACCAAAAGACTTTCGTTGCTGATGGGAATATTACTATGAAGGTTAAGCGTCTCTCAATGTTTTATTTCCATATATTCCAATAAGAAGACAAAGCTCACATTTTGTTGTTGCTGAATGACTGGTGTATATTTAAAGTGAGATGAAATATTTGTTATATTCTTTTATAAGGTAAATAACAGGTTTTCTCTGGTTACTACTTTATCTCAAATAAATACTTGACAAACAAAGAAAGGGTTAAGTTGATAGAAGCCTTACTGAAGTAAAAGGCAGTACACTATTCAGCCAATATATGTATTATTTTATATGTTATATAAAAATATCTATTATATGTACATTATTGTATATTATATGTACTTTGTCTGTAGAACCGTAAGTAAACCTTGACTGTGTGGTAAAGACCTGGTGAGACTAAAGAAGCTCAATAACATAAAAAAAACTAAGGGACAGCAAGACCATTAAGAAACTCAAACTTAAAATAATAACAGTTTAAAATTGTTAAAACCGTTTTGAAATAAATAGCAAGCCAATAAAGTGAAAATAAAACAACTTTATAAGGTAAAAACTGACCTGCTGCATTTTGTACAAATTTGAGGCGATTCAAAGATGACCAGAAGCACCAGCATGTAAAACAAATGCCATCCCTTTAATAACATTGTTCAATTTCTTTCTGAAAGATTTTTTAAATTACAAGTGTTATTTTCCCATATACTTGTTGTCGTTCATTGCTTATTCTCTCTTTTTGTTCGAGGCTACATCAATCATGTGAGTTGCAATCCTAACTAAATATTAACCAGTCACTCCACTGTGTCAGTATGTTGTCCACTCGTCAACTAACATGACAACTGGCTGGAGTGTGTTGGTGTGTGTATGTCACAAGAGCTATGAGGTTTTCATAGTACATTCCTAGTCAGTCACCTGTGTGTATATCTGTGTTTGTGTGTCACTTGTGCAGTATATGAAGTGTTTTGCACATAATCTCGGTCACATGGGCTATCATGAGACACATCCTTTGGTTTGTGTGTGCGTGCATGCCAGAAGGGTAATTACAGGCTAACTGCAAAGCCTGGACAAATTACAGAGGATCTCACAGACACACACTCTCTCGTACTCACACGATCCATGTAGCCACCTCTATTTCTCTTTTCCTCTCCACCCTCTTAACCTCTGGCATTGCTTCAGAAACGTTCAGTCATAACAAAATATGCTTGTCACACACAAAGGTAGAAACACACTCCCCTTGCTTTACACTTGGGAAATACCGAAACCCCTTACAGCATATGTGTAACAAGTAATTTAGGATTGTAATGACTCATAAAAACGTATTCTCTGCTGGCAGAAGTGAAATCTATAAACGTGCAGAAAGTCTACTTAGAACTTTGCTTTCCTTTTCCTTTAGTTAACCTGGTAAAATCCCATTGAGGTCTGGAACTCATTTTCAAGAGTGACCTGGTCAGAAATCTCCAACACAAAAAAACCTGGTTACAGAAAAGTAAAACAAGTTAAAACATATGCACACGTTTAAAACAAACAAATGTTTATCCAATAAATGTGAGCTATTTTGCCACTAACCACAAGGTATTTTTCAATTATTATGATATTTTTCTAATTTCTAATTAATCAGTTACTCTTCTGCAATGGACTGGCGACCTATCCAGGCTCCGCCTCTCGCCTGTTGACAGCTGGAGATAGGCACCAGCACCCCTCCCGACCTTAATGGGATAAGGGTGTAAGAAAATGGATGAAAGAGTCTATGAATCATTCTTGCTTTACAGAAGCTGCACATCAGCACACAGGTTGCTTGCAATACAATTCATATTTTATTGGCAGTTTATGTTATAGGGAGTACATTGTACTCTAAAATTATGATGTAGAAACAACAAGGATAGCATATAAAAGAAGTTGTTGTCTTTGGACCTATAAAGGAACAATTTTGAATCAGCATGCAGCTTCAGTTATTACAGCTAGAAATGTGGTGAGGCCCAAAATCTGGGTGTAGTAATGGACTCAAACCTGAACCTTCAGAAACACATAAAGACAGCCTTCTACCACCTGGAGAGCATCCACTCCTAAAGGACAAATGTCCCGGAAAGATTTAAAGAAACTCAGTCATATCTTTAGTCACACTGATTATTGCAACAGTCTCTTTACAGTCCTGCCTAAAAAATCAATCAGACAGCTGCAGCTGAGCCAGAACTCTGCTACTTGCATTCTTAAAACCAGGAAGATAGAGCATGCCACCCAGTTCTAAAGTCCGTAATCTGTCTCCCTATAGCTCAGAAAATAGAAAATACTTCAGTTATTTCATAAATTACTGAGTGGCTTAGCTCCATAATACATTACAGATTAGTTGTTGTTGTTACATCAACCTTCCATATCTACTCTGCATCCCCAGAACCAGAACCAAACATGGAGAAGGAGCATTCCGATACCATGTTCCAGTAATTTAGAAAAAACTACCAGAAAACTGCAAAACAGCCAAAATACAGTTTTTTTTAATCAAAGCTAAACACCCACACCCTTTGATTAGCAGTAAAGTGGAACATTGATTACTGTATCTGATGTATATTTGCATGGTGATTTTGATGATGGCATTTAACAAAATTTAATGTTTTTGGATTGTCTCATAATTGGTAATTGTATGATGTTTTTATGACTAAAGCACTTTGAATTGCCTTGTTGCTGAAATGTTCTATACAGATAAACTTAAGATGACTTTATCTCTGATGCCTCTAAATAAGGTTCCTTGCAACCATCAACTTCTGAAGTCAGTTAATTAGTAAGTATGGAGTCCAGCTGTGTGTAATTTAATCACAGTATAAATCTAGCTGACCTGTGAAGGCTTCAAAGGGTTGTGAAAGAACATCAGTACAAAATAAAATGCTTCTAGAAGACCAAGAAACACACCAGACAGGTCAGGGATAACATTGTGGAGAATTTTATAGTAGGGTTAGCTTATAAACAATCTCCCAAGCTTGAGAATACGGCACAACTTCAAATCTACCAGGACATTCCCATCCTGCTAATGTGACAGACTAATCTCTAAAGCACCCAAGAGGCCTGTGGTAACTTTGTCATACTCTTAGTTGTGCCATTTTGGAAGAGTGAAAAGCAGAAAGCTGTTGTTAAAACTAATCTCTTGTGTACACTTTGTTGCAAGCCATAGGGACACAGCAAACACGCAGAAGAAGGTGCTTGGGTCAGATAAGATTAAAATTGAACTTTTTGTTATGTATGCATAAGGCAGCATCACAGTAAGCTAACACTACACATAAACCTGAACATGCATCCCTGCTGTGAAACATGTTGGTTGCACTGTCATGCTTTGAGAATGCTTCTCTTCATCAGGGATAGAGAGCCTGTTAGAGGTCACAGGAAGATGAAAGTTTTTCTGAAAGAAAATGTGAGAGAGACTGTGAAAGTCAAGCAGATATTGGCTTCTTTAAAGTTACAATGGCAAATGTTGCTCCTCAAAGATGTTACAACATAAAGAAAATACTGACTGCTTCTCTGTATAGTCATGAGCCACATTCCTTTTTTCTTATAAAATAACTTCCAACCAAATAGGAACAACAGTGAATACTGAGAGCTGTGACCTGTCGCCCCGCAGTTACTAAGAGGTGATTTGTTGTTTTAAAGTGTGAGAGTGTGGATTGTTACCGTTATCTGTGCTCATCATTGGTCAGATGTTAGATAAGGTCTGACTGATGGGAAATGGAGGAGGAGAAGATGAGGAGGAGGAGTCACCTGATGACAGGCCAGGAGGAAGAGGAAGGCAGTGAGTGGAAGTAGTTGATGTCAGCACGCTACTGGTGTTGATGGGTTTCTCTTGCCTCATGGCAGGGGGCGCTCATGATCCCAGACATTGTGACTCCCCAACCGCAGAGTAAGAGACGGTTACAGCGAGCTAACCATGGAGTCAAGTGCAGCGATATATTTATAGTTTTCTCCTTTTACCACAGCGATCACTTATTAATAATCGAAAAATAAACATTAAGCTTAAAATCATACCACTGCAACAGACTGAATGTTCTGCTCCTTGTGTGGGAAATATTTTAGTGGGGGTTTTTTTGTGGCGTTGTTGTCAGTTGCTATGGCAACGAGTCTGCGCGTAGCTGCACTGTTACAGAGAGCGAGAAGGAAGTGGGTTGTCGGTTTTTCCCTTTGCTGTGGAGCAAAGCACGAAATTAGTAACATCTGCAAGTCCAAATTTGATTGAGTTAACGGAATTATTCTACGGCGGTAGCGCGGCTATGCATAACATGTAGAAGACGCCATCTTTCATGGCCATTTATATATATAAGAATCTTTGCTTTACATATATGCTTGAAATATTTATATTCAAAGGAATACCACCATGAATGTTGGTAAAAATGTTGCAATGTCCATGTATAGCATAGTAGTGATGAAAACAGGCAGCAAAGAAAGCAAGGTGTCTCTTACTTATGAGTTGGATCATCTTTTGCTTTTGCTGTGTAATGATTTTGTACATAACTGAATGAATTGAATCGATGGCAATTAAAAGAAATTCACGAATAGACAGAAACATCACAATAAAATGTGAATAAATTGGTAATTTGGTGATTAACATATTTGATAATGCATGATGAGAGTCAAACAATAATAAGCTTTTATGTGTAACAACATAAAAACGGTTAATAAAAGTCATGTTTGGGTTTATAAACTATGAAGTGCAACTTATGTTTGGTGTCCATGGTTTCACAATGACGGCACCTGACTGACATACTTCCCAAAACAGATCCCATCATGAGGAAAGAACTTCTGGTAAAAACATCAATCAAGAAGTGAAAGCGTGCGCATGAATGAGTCTTTAAAATGGACGGGGATCATAAAAAGCCTCAGTCTTCCTGGTTCACCTATTCATAAAATATGAAAGAAAAATGCATTTTTGGGAAGATATCCAGCAGCAGTGCTACTTGACACACATTGGCTGGTGTTTGCAAGCCAATCTAGGAGTGCCATTTACTTTCCTTGACACTGATCAGCTTTACTACCTGGAGATCCTAGTTTCCTCCATAGTGCCAAGATAGCTTAGCAACAAGCACTTTGAAATACCTTGTTGCTGAAAGGTGCTATACAAATAAAAGTTGATTTGATTCATTGTGTGTATTTATGCACGTTAAAGCACATTTGGTGTTAAAACCATAAAATAGGCAGTTACAAGAATTCGTGGAGCTTTTTAGCTTGTCATGGGCGGTCTGAGGTCTCTAACCCTTGTAGATACAGGGGTCACTGTACTCACAGAACTGAAAGGTGTGTATGAACATGGCGGCTAACAAATCTGACTCAGTTACACCAATTCTCAGGATGAATGGGCCAGAATTCCAGTAAACTACTGAGAATCTTTCAAAATAGAGCCCAACAATATCACTTTACTAACACGTCTTCTGGATCATATCTGACCTTTATGTTTACATATTTAAGTTATTCCATGTCAATTTCTTTTCTATGTGTTTTTTTACCAATATGTTTTAATGAATGTAAGACTCTCTCGTCTCTTGGGACAAAAGTTAATAAAGTTGCCTTGGTATTGACTTGATAGATTTCTTTATGACAGATATTAATATTACAACCTGATGCACTGATCAATGCTTTTGATGTTTGAATGAATCAGTTAAAGGGATGAGCCTGTACAATCTGCAGCTATCTGTTAAAAACTCCCCAAACTCTCATTGTTTTAGCGATTTGACACAGTCAGACGTTCTTGTCAGGGGCTAAATTTTGGTCAGGAATAGGCAGGTTTGCTTTTGCATCTACTTAGAACAATCAGTGTTGTAAATATGGCATAAAAATATTTCTGATAGTGTGTACAAAACTTGTGCATCAAATCAAGCAACCGTATTGCTTGTTTTGTCAAAAAGCACAATAGTAGATGTTCTTGCATGAAAATAATCAATCGTAGTTTCAACTCTGGTCTTTCTGCTCTTTACCACATCTCTTCAGCCATTATGAAGTACTGCCAGTCTGTAAAACATGTTACTCCTTAAAGGTATGTGCTAATAGGTGCTATTACACTCACTCTTCTCTTCCCCACCCTTTTCACTCACAAAGTACTATGTTCTCTTCTTCCCACCCAAGTCCTTTCTTCTTTTCTCCTTCTCTCTGTCCCTTTTCCGCGTCTCTAATTAGCAGTGTGTTAAATTCAGGGGGCAGCGACCAGGAATGCCCAGACAAGCTCATAAAAATAACATCAAACTGCAATAGACACCAACAAACAGATTTAACTTTGCAGCTCATTGTGCAGAAGGTTGAACAAAAGGACGCCTTAGAAATTCCTTGACGCTTCAGAGAAAGATGATTCTAAACATTTTTGTAAAGTTTGCTTTTCCAACATAGCTGATTAAACATGACAGTCTTTCCTCAGAAAAACTCATTTACTTTTCACCACTTTCTTCACCTCCTCATTTTTCCCTCACTCCTCTCCTCTTTCATGTGCTCACCCCTTCAATATCTCTCCTCCTTCCTCACATCCATCTTTGAAGTCTGTCTTTCTGTTTCTCTACCTCCCTGCTCCCGCTGTCCTTCAGTATGACCACACAATGACTCTTTCATGCATAGGAATGGAGGACAGAAAAATGAGGGGAAGAGGAGAATAAAAAAGTGTTGAAGGGGGAACAAGAGGAACGGGGAAGTACCAATAAAAAAGGCAGAAAAGGGTGGAGTTAGGAGAGTGGAAGAGGCAAAGGTGAAGAGACAGAAGAAGGTGAAGAGGAGAAGAGGAATGAGTGGAGGAAGGGTAGAATGGGGTCAGAGCTGACGTTGAGGGGGTTGATGCGGGGTCAGCGTGATGAAGCAGTAATGGAAGTGTGTGTTTGTGTGTGTGGTGGAGGACGTGAGATGTATGGCTGGCTGACAGAGGAAAGAAAGACGGAGTCAGAATATAGCGGAAGGAAGAAAGGTAATGAGTCAGTGAGGGTGTGGTTTCTCAGTTGTGTTTGTTATTATTCAGTTCCATAATGACAAAATAAAAACATTCAACAGGTTAAAGGTCAAAGCTCATAATATACAAATTGTAAGAATAATTTCAGGGTGCATCCTGATTTTCACAATCATTCCAGGATTAATAATGTTTCTCTTCACTAGTGTGATAACTTAATGTTGAATTTTCTTTTTTTATTTTCTTTTATTTTTTTTATTTAATTCTTGTAGAAGTCATATTGTGCTCCACCTTCACAGTGAGAAAAAGAAGAGAGATTATTTTGGCGAAATCTATTCTATTTAATTCTCAAAGGTTATGGTCCAAAGGGACATTGAAACTAAACAAAATTCTTGGACAGTGATGGACTCGTCATCGTGGTTTAGTAGAAAGCAATAATCCAAAGCTTTATCAGTGAGGGGTCAATCACAGGTCAGTGGTAGATTGGTTTTAATCAAAGACAAATGGTGATTTGATGGGAACATGGTTATGGTGTCCTTGAGCAAAACTTTGAATCTCCACATTACTCCTAAAGTCCCATCTTGCTAATGTTGGAGATGATGAAATAAATGATTTACACTGATTTGCAGAAGGATTCATAACCCCTGGATTTTTTCAATGTAATTACTCTACGTCTATTTTAATAGAATTTTACATAAAGGAACAATCCAAAGTAACATCATAGTTTTAAAATGGGGGAAAATAATACATCCATCCATGGGCTATTCCCACTTGTTTTAGATAGAAATTGAAAGTACTAATGCTGGTTACAATTCTAATACCAAATTTGATTAACAAAATAATGAATTTTGGTAATCCTGCTTTAGATTTTTTAACATAAGCATAGTTTTTTTTATATAAGTCTGTAAGTTCAAAACACCAGTTCTTCTGCCCATCTTCTCCAAAGAACACAAGCAACACTTAATAGAACAAATAAAACATTTTCTGCAACTTTTATTGCAACTTTGAGTAAAATCCTTGATATGGCTCAAAGTTGACAGAAAAAATGGGTTTCGTGTTGATTTGTGCATGTTAATGTAGTTCCATAAAATAAAAAAAAATTACATTCCATAAAATTAAAACAAGTAATGTTGTCAATGGAGAGAAAAAACAAGGACGTGATCAATAATTTCAATTGCCTTATCAAGAGTGAAGACCATTTAAACATCATTTTGAAAACCTGGAACTACCAAAAAGTAACACTTTGATTTTTGCAGCTGTACTGATATGTAGACTTAAGTAAGAATGTACAGTACAACATCCACCCATTTAATTTAGTAGAAGTTTTATAGAGCTAATTGTGCAAAACATGTTATAACATGCAGATTGTAGGCGGTCAATGGACTTTGTGTTCAGGTAGAGTCAACAGATTGACTGCTTTCCAACTGCAGTTTTAAAATAAATTATTCTTTATGATTGTATGGGCATGCTTTGTTCGGAGCCCTCTAGGGGACATGGGGAAACTTTTTTATTTAGAGTACCCTCACAATAATTTTGCGTTACCTCGCAATATGCCTGCTGCAACATTTGCTGGTCTATTTTGTATACAGTCAAAAATGTAAATTTAATATTTCAAATATATACACATTTAAAGAGCATCAGTGAAATTGTGCTTATTAGTAACTCTTTTGTGCAAAAAATGTATTGAAAATTTATTTAAATAGACATAAACACTGCATGTCTGTGTCTGTTTGTGTAAAATTGAGATGGAACTACACATGAACGATATAGGTAGAAACTGATTGGACTTTAAACGATATAGACTACCAACACAAAAAAGACACAATCAAAACTGTCAGATGACTCATTACCCTGTCCCCGTGATAATAACTCAGAAATAGTCCAAATAGTTTGGATGTATTTTTTATTTCTTTCTTACGGAAAGTTTCCGTTTATATCTTAGGTCTGGGTTGCATTTCTATTCTAAAGAAAAATATATAACATTTCAGATGTTTCACAACGAGATATTAACACGTGGAAAAGCCTTAAAAAAAACTTTACATAACAACAGAAAGTACGATGAACACCGTAAGAAAGGCTTACAGTATTCAATTATACTCCATGAACTGATTAGTACATTATAGCGAGAGAACACAAAACCTATTGCGAGGGAACACAACAGAAAAAAATCCTCCATGTCCCCTAGTGGGCTCCGTAGGTTTGCTTTGTCTGCTTTTTACCAGAAAATCCTGAAAGAGTAAATCCAATCAGTTTCTACCTTAATCTCAATGATCTGAAGCACACCAGCAAGTCCTCCTCTGAATGCTTTAAAATGCCAAGGTTCTAGTTAAAGTCTATATTTGAATGAAAGTCAGAGAAAATGACATTCATGCACAGAATTCCACCAATTTGGAATTATATTAATTCCGCAAAGAACAGTAGGCCTAAAATTCATTGGTAATGACATAAAAGACATATTCCAAGTTATCTCAAACTCTTGTTTAGGGGTGCAAATCATGTTGGTGCTTTTACTATTGATTGAAATCATCATTTCAATACTACATTTTGTGTTTACTCAAGTTGACTTTGACTGATCTTAATTGTCTGATGATCCAAAACATTTAAGACTTACAAATAAGTGAAAAAAATAAATCTTTATCAAGGCAAATACTTCCACATCCCTGTATATCCTCCTATGAAAAATATCAATTCTGCTGGCTAGAAATATGGCGATAACTCCATGATTTTATTAGACAAAAAGACAACATTTAGTTCTTATATGTGACTACAACATATAAGAAGAGAGGGGTGGTCTCTGATTGGTTGGACTAACACCGAGGTGAGGTGAAAGGTCATTTAGGGGTTGCAGAGGAGTATGCACCGGGGGGATATCAACACCTCGTCTAATATCTACTTTGCAGCTTGTGTCTGTTTGTGTGCGTGATTGATCCATTCAACTTGGTGGCTGCGGTTATAGGTCTGAGACCGGAGATAACTGTGTGCAGGTCTTTGTGTGTGTGTGTGTGTGCGTGAGTTTGTGTGTGTATTTGGGGAGGGGTTGAAGAATAAAAGGCGATCCGTCTCCCATGGCGACAGGCTGGACGGTGGACCCTTCTACTTCTTCTAAATATTTACAGAGCACTGGCCAATCAGTGTTGAGCAGACAGCTGCCACCAGCTTCGACGTGAAGGGTTTGTTGAACACGTATGATTTAGTTTGCTCACGTCAGTCACGTCTTTAAAATGTAAAACTTCTACTTTTTTATTTTGCAATTAAGATTACTAACTAGTCATTGTGGCTCTGATCAGCTCTAAGCTCCAGACCGAGAAAGACATACACACACAAACAGATCATAAATGGTGTCCTCAAATGTACTAGTACTAGATTAACTGTGTCTCTTATATACACAGTAAAAATCCATCCAAAACATGGAAAAAACATGTTTTGCTCCTTTTATGTTCACAGTCGCTCACACAGTCCGACTTGCAGACAGTGCATGTGTGTGTGTGTGCAGTGAAAGTGGTCTGCCAGCCTGTTTGAGCGAACAGTAAATGAATAAAATGTGTTTGACCCGCTGAGAGGAAGTGGTTTCTAGACCGCCTCAGCATGTTGGAAACAGCTGTTTGTGTGCACTTGAGGGCGTGTGTGTGTGTGTGTATCTGTGTGATTGAGCTAGTTCCTGAGCAGCATGTTTTCATCCTGTGTGTGTTTTTGCTTCAATCAGTGTATCTCTGGTGTTTCTGTGCACATGCGTGTAGTTTTTCATGTGTGTGTTTGTCTCAGTTTCCGTGTACGTGCACGTCTGTAAACTGCTGTGCAAGGGAGGTCCGTTGACCACTTGAGAGGAAACCACAGGCCAGACAGAGTTGTGTGTCATCGGGCCAACCATCGTGGAGCCAAAACTCCCACTTTAGGGTAAAGAACAAAAGTTACAGAGATAAATATCTCAGAAAACTACAGGTGATGAAAAAATCATTGCTAATTTTTATTTGGTGTCGTTACAAAAAATTCAAAGCGTGAAATCAGGCCCTTCATTTTTCTATTAATCGAGTCTTCACCCTACGCTAACCACACTGATGTCTTTTCTTATTAATAAAGAAATTTAATAACTTATTCTACCCAATAACGGAAAACGGCCATTGCACAAGTGGTTGTTTCAGTACATACATAAACATAATAATGAGTAATAGTTAATAGTTTTCAATGTATGATTAAAAAAAAAGTCTTTTCAGCAATTACTCCACATGACATAAAGTTGTTCCAACATGTAGAATAACCTTATTACATGAAGTGCCATCTCTCCTTCAACGACAGACTGCTGCGTCCTTGGTGCACAAAAGAACATTACCACAGACTCTTCCTCTGAGCAGCTGTAGGATTCAAAAGCCATCACTGGTCCCAACAAACTCAATAAGTGCTCATAATCCTGTGGATGTTTGCATTATTTGCATAATTTTAGTCATTTCAAATAGCAATTCTGCTGGTATTTGCACATCTCTTATGTTTGCACAGCTTTATTTGCTCTTACTGTAAACATTGTACACAATCAGCTGTTTTTTAATGCACATGGACATTTTGAATATTTTTCAAAATTATCCTACTTATTTTCCACTTTCCTTTGGATCAGAGTATGCTGTTTTTGCACAGTGTTTTATGTGGTAATTTTTCCCTACTGTATAGTAGGTGGTCCTTAATTTATCCTTATTATTTTTTTTTGTATTTTCATATTTTTGTAATTGCTTGTCACTTTGCTTCTTTTCCTTGTGGGAAAAAATCTATTTCTGTTCTGTATTAAGTTTAAATAAAAGTTATACAAATAGGTATGTTACTTTAAAAAATTATGCAAACTTAATTTAATTTAGCTAAACTTAGCCTTAAGCAGTATTGAAGGCTAAAGCCATTGGGAGAAAGTCACAACAAATAATAGCTTCAACTTTATTAGCAAAAACTATAAATTAGAATAGAATAGACATATCCTTTATTGTTCCATGGTTCAGAAATTCAGGTGCACCAGAAACCAGTGAAAGATTAATGAAGGCATTTTTTATGTTTGTGAGTTTTGCCTATATAAAGGCTTTCTTTACTCTGCCGTTACATTTTTAAAACTAACAACAGAGTCTGTCTCAGTAAATACCTACAGGTTATGTCAAAGAGACATTTATCTTTCAGAACAATGAAGATTAAATCAAAATGATGTAAGTTGAACAACAGGATTTTTTGTGCAACAAGAAATCCTGTTGTGCACTGATTTGAAATGAACTAATCACTCACAAATACCATTGCTTCATGCAGCTACTGTTTAATACTCCTCTGTATTCCTCCCCCTCCATCTCTCCCTCTTCCTCTCTTTTTTCTTCAAAGTATGTGGCTTCCACTTCCGTCGAGCCCATGATCCGAATCTTCTGATCTTTACACAAAACAGATCAGGCACTCTGTCTCTCTCTCACACACACACACATATGTATACATATACACACACACACACGCGAGCACGCACACACATTCCCACATACTAAGGACAGACACATACTACTTCACCTCATCAAAGTGGTGGAAGTGTGTGTGGGATGATTGATTTGATGGAAAGGTTGGGGGTCTCGGAAGTGTTTTAGTGTGTGCGGGTCGGGGGTGGTGGCGTGCACACATTGCCTTTTTGAATAACAGACAACACTCACACACACCCAGCTGGGAGTTATCAGTGTTTACTCTCTCCTGTCTGACTGTACTTAAACTACCTCCTCTCCCCACTCTCCCTGTCCACACGTACAACCACCCAGCCAGATTGAGGGAAACCTTTATCTGAGCTTAGCGCTAACTTGTGAATGGTAGTGTGTTTTGTCAGTTATGTGCATGTGTGTGCGTGTGTTTAGCTTGGCAGACTGCCAGGGAAGCTGGGCTGAAGCCAAACTTCTCTCTACGGCAGCAGCCACGTGCCAAAACCTGCTGTGATTCTGCCTTGGTATTTAGATTTTATCATGTATCAGTTTCCTGGTTTTGAAACTGAACATTTGAGGACAGGAGAATGTGGAAGAAATTCCTCAACTTCACATGATTTCATGAAGGAGAGTTATGTTTTAGGTCATCCTAGATTCCGTATACAGAATCTAAAATTAAATTTGATAAAACAACAAAAACAACTAAGCATTTTCAGAATAATTTCATGTGTCATAAGCCCAAGTACAGAGTCCCTGTACTGTAAGAAATGTAAAATATCAACGACTCTTTCCTTTAAAATTGATTTGATAAAATTAAACACATTAAGAACATTTATTATGGGTCATAAAGTACCCAAAAAGAAAAGGGGATGTACATGACTGTTTTGCTCCTGACTACATACAGTAGCACTGTTGTGTAGTGATTCTTTTTTCCTTTTTTATCAGACTTATCTGAGCTCACCAGGGTTTATAATGTATTTTACAACATGTGTGATAGAGTTTTTGCTGATGTATTGCTGTAGCTAAAATGCATGAGAAGAAAGTGACAAAGTGCAAGGAAAACAGATAAGTGAAGATTGGAGATATAATGTTTAAAATATCTGACTAAGTCGGTAAAAGTAATGGTTATCTCATCGTACTTAAAACTTAAATATAAAAGTAACAAGTTTCCACATGTAGATACCGTCATTGTCGAGCCTTATTTATTATGCTAGTCTGACAGTTTTTGAGCTTTGCTATTCTAGGAAGCATATTTATTTTTCACATTTCTGTCTGACAAAGTTGTGTATCAAAATCTAAATACACAAGATGTTAAGGTTTCATCATTTTTAGATATGTAAAGCACAAATGGTCAAACATCACTTAAAATTTGCTGTTTGGGACTAAATGAAGAATAGATAGAACCATAGGTATAATTTTGGTAAGTTCTATCTTAAAACATTTTTGAGAACTTTTTTGTGCACAGATTAAAAATGTAAAAGAAAAATGCCCCTAGTCTCCAATCATTATAAAGGGTGTAGAAAGGTGTCCATTGTTTTGTGAGAACTGATGTTACAATTTTTGTACCTAAAAGAATAAAAAAAAAAAAAACGGGTCCATCAGTGGACAAAAATAAGTTCACAAAAAGTTTCTCAGTTCTATAAAAAAACTGAACGCTTGGGACTTTTCTAGTCCCAAGTCAAGAGTGAACTACTAAAATGGCTCGGTATTTGGTCTTTTTTATCTTAAATGCTAATAAAATATTGAACTGTTCCTCCCTTGTTAAGCACTACACAGAAGCTAATACTTTGTGTCTTGTTCGTAGTTGCTTCTGGCAGGTTAATTCGTTGTGGTTCAGGAATTCAAACAAAGGGAGTGTCTGCTGTTTCAACTATTGTTTGCATTCGAAGTGGAAAGATTTACAACCACTTACAATTATGACATTAATAAATAAATCAGCTCAGGCAGTTCGTTGATGTGGGCTTTGACTTGTCTCAAAATAAAGTTCAAAGTCCTCCCTGTCTGGAACTAAATACCATAAACACTGTGTCTATTTCGACTTGCACAACTCTCACTTTTTTCTTGCTGGATTTAGAGAAGCTGCAAGAACTTTATTTACTATATGGGACTGTCAGCTAAACATATTTAAGAGTTATGAAGAATTTGATGTATTGACATTACTACAGCAGTGTTACTGACACGGTAATCCCAGCAATCTGGAATACAGTGGTTTCTTTTAATCTGCATGTGCTTCTGCATAACATTTACATTTATATTACAAGAAATACATTGTTGCAAAGACATTTCTTCTTTGTCTATATTAAAAAAGAAAGCTGGAATAAAAGATAAACACGTCACTTTCACTCCTCAGGGCCAGTTCCTTACTGTAAAAGGGTTAGAGTCATGTGTTTACTGGTTTTCTGTGTGCTAAAAAAAAAAATCACATACTCTTCATACAATCTTATCATGAAAAAGTGATAGGAATTCATATCAGATCTCAATAAACTTTGAACCAGTTACCAAACCCTATGATCAGATAGGAAACACAAACATTCATATACACACCCAAAACACACCTCCACATTTCCTCTATAAAATAAAATAAAAAACTTTAGTATATTTAACTATGTATTGACAGCCAGTCACAAATTACTAAAATCCACAGCTACTAGAGACTCCATGCAAAGACATTTAGAAGACATTATTTTACTAGTTCAAACACAAAATATACCTCAATGTGAATTAGTGGAAAGCATCTTTGCACTTCTACGGATTTCCTTATCTCTGTTTTTGGGGGTATAGCCAATCAGCAGCAAGGAAAATAAATCCCGGTCTTAGATTGGCTGCATTGTAAGCGCCAGCCACTCCACCCAGTAGCATGGCGCCTAGGTGTTTCAACCATAAGAAGAGTCAGTTTAATCTAGGTGTTTTGTTTTTAATTGTGATGATAATCTGAATCCTATTTATAGCTGACAGCTGGGAGCATGGCTTCTTTCATTGATTTTCTTAGGCAGTTAATATGTTGCATGTGAAGCCTGGTTGAGGGTTTATCCTAAAGGAGTGAACAGGTTATTATTAAAGCCCCTGAAACTACAATTATGGCATAGGCCACTGTTTCAGCTTCTGAGCTTTAAACCATGTAATCCTGATTATATAAACCACAAAGTCAGATTTTCTTAATTTTTCTTGTAATTGTACTTTTGTAGGCCATCTGAATGCTCTTCTCAAGTAAGATATCAGAGATAAAAAGATGTCTAGTGTGCTTAAATTCAGAGCTGGATAAGGAAGCAGTTCCACTCTTAATGGATTATCATCTAGATCAATAGTATGTAGTTCATAGAATGTAGTCCAAGAAAGGTTTTAAAATAGAAAATACTTTGTAATGGTGGCACTTTAGAGTCAAATCTCCGAAGAGATTCCTATATTTTGCTATTTTTTTAGGGTTATTTCAGCTGTCATCCCAAAAGGTCAGAGCTAGGGTTGTGGCCAGGGTTAGACAGAACAGAGGGCCTCAATGGGTCACTGTGGCTCCAGGTCCAAGGGGTAATGGTGTTCCCAGTTCCGGGATGAGGCCTCGGGGCCTCTGCAAAGTCCAGGGGACCAGACAGCGGCCAGGTCAGTGTGTGATTGATGAGATCAAGCCGGGTTATGGCAGGTGCCCACTAGCCCCTGACCACTTCAGCTTAATCAGCACAGCATTCAGACAACAGATCCTATTTAACCTTCTAATGAGTGGTCACTCAATCTGGACACGCACCCATGAACACCAAAAGCACAATAACCACAAAAAAAAGACCCCACTGACACAGTGTGAAACAAGAAAGTCAAATAAAGTGACATGAAAATAAACAGAGAGCACATCCAAACAAGTATATGGACAAGTACAAGCTGCTGCCCATTGCCCTAGCATTCATCCATTTATTGATTTTTCAATTAGCACCAATGGAAGAGCTGCTTATAGCACAAATAATGCAATTAAGTCTTGTCAGTTGAGAACAATGACCTGCTGCAAACTCCAGAAACATGTGGTAAAATAACTGTTTGCATTACAGAACAGTTGTACTGCATTAATACAAACTATAGTACTTAAAAGTAGATAATATTTATTGTGACCCAAGCACGTAAGAGTAAATTGAATAGTATGGTGCAGGGTAGAATAAATTAATATTGTGACAATTAATTGATATTGAACAACCGTAGTGCAGAGGTTATTCTTTCCCCGTCTACAGTTCAGATCACACTTTGAAATCTTTTAATAAATATTCATCTTAATATTGGAAAAATTTGTTTTGTAAAGTGCCTTGAGATTGTTTTTTTCCAAAGTAGTATTATTTATCAAAACACAATGTAAATAAGATCTGAACTGTTGTACTAGTAAAATGTCGGTCAAAGTAAAACAAAAACTTCAAGTAAAACTCCTTTAACGTAAGAAGTCTCTTCAGTTGTCTAAAGCATAATATGTGCTATTTTAACAAGTAACATTACTGGTAAACATAAATTGTTACATCAGCATATACTTGGAAAATTAAAGTAGTTGAGTGTAGTATTTTAAATAAGATATTTGCACTGTTTCACTTAATGTATAATATTAATTAGTTTTCTTTAGATTTAATAAAGTTTATTGTACTGGTTGATTGTACTGGTTAACAACAAATATATGTCCACCCCAAAAAAAATGTGATTCTACTTTTTCTACAGAGTTGAAGAAAGCCTCCGTTTTCTTCCGCGAATCCTCCCTGAAAGCAGGGAGTTTCATCCAAGGGAGAAGGTGATCAGAAAGTTACCTTTTGTGTGTGATTTCAGGCTTTAGGGGTAGAAAATGCAGTGTCACTGATGTGTCAACAGATTTCCTTCCTCCATCACAAATGCTGCAAAGCATTTAACACATACTGTGTGTGTTCAGGTTGATTACATTAGTGAAAGTTAAAAGTATCAAATGGGTAGTTACAATTTAAGGTGTGAATCCTAATTAACTTAATGTGACGGCTTTAATGGTTAAAGGTTGTATATTGAATGTTTGCCTAGCTTACGGCTGTTTGATGGACATTTACTAAGACATAACTTTGCTAAACCAAATGGATTTTTGTTCAATTCTTGCTCCCCACAAGACAGTCTCTTAAATGATCTGAAGCAAATCAGCATTAAAAGAAGAAAGGTTAAAAGAGGCCAGCTTCGTGTGCTTCCTAATGCCACCAATATCTAGTCAATCAAACAACAGCAAAAAAATAGATCCAGAAATACAAGTTTATGAAATAAAATAAAATTATCAGTTACTCCGTTCTGCATTTCTGTGCTCTAGCACTATAAATGTTTCAGTTGAAGTATTATAAGAAATTGCAAGCGACTAAGGTTAATTTTGCATTTCCTCTGTGTCTTCAAAACGATATAATTTAATATTTACACTCTTTTATATAAGGTATTTTGAAAATTCACAAATTATTTTACAAAAAACCTCCACTGATAACAGAATTGGATCTCTAGAAAAATAATCCTACATCATATTCAGTCTTCTGGTTGCATGTCAGGTATTTGTATCCTCCTACATCCCAAAAGCTCCTTTCAGAAGGCACTTCTGCAATAAGCCCACAAACATGCACCCCACCTTATGGCTTATGTGTTGTTAATGCACCAGTGAAGTTGGGTACATCTGCAACAAGATGTGCTTACACAACATGCTCCCAGGATTGTGGAACCACAGGAATATTGTGTACAGCTTAGTACAACTAAAATTTGTCTTCTACATCTAACCCAGAGCCTTGAGAATTTTTTTATAAATAATAAGTTAATTCCAGATTGTCATTTTACAAATTTACACTTATTTCTGCAAAATGTCTATCTTGCTGATTTTTGCAAGTAGAAAATCATGTGACTATGACTGTAACTATCCCTCTTGGTTGAGCCAGAGGTATATTATCAGCGGTTCAAGTTCAAGCTCCAATACTAAGTAGGTCCTTACAGGTAAACCCAAAATTATTCACACACCTGGATGTGCAGACTCTGAGTAACCAAATTCAGGATAAATAGGGGCCAACCACGCATCTACCTTTATGAGCAAATTTACTTTGTGTTATTCTGGGAATCAAGATCTTTAGTTTTCATCAAACAGCCCTGCATTTTGGTCCTCTGTCTAACACTTGAACTGATGAAAGACAAAGAAGCACCTGCAAATGATAACATTTCTAAGTAAAAGCTGTAGTTTGTTTTGCTACAAATAAAGACCAAAACAGAACAAACTCATTACATTAATCAGATTTTAAAGGACCACAAACATCATTTAGGAATGTGAAACATACTGTGGGAATGTAATAGTGATACGGTGCATGATAAAAAAAAAATACCACAAACAAGAATGAAGTCACTATTAATTAGATTTTTTTAACCACAGTCCCGTGTATAACAGTGGTTTGTCCTCAGGCTTATTTTAGTGGAAACTACCAAGACGGGGGGTTGTGGCACATCAGATGTAATGTGTGTGTGTGGGGGTGTGTGTGTGTGTTATCTCCATGTTGCCGTTTCATTTGGTGACTCATTGCACGTTTCCGCTATTTACTGGAAGATAGCTGGAACATGTTTATGTCCGTAGCTTTTTAATGGCTACCTGAGAGTGAGTGCGGGAAGCCTCAGAGTCCTGTTTTCTCCTACTAAAGTGCTTTATAAAAACTTGATTTATTTTTGTTTCTTAGTGGTGTTCTTCAGATTATCTCAGGACTGAGGCTCATTGTTGACTGAAAGTGACGCAAGATGTAGCAAGACAGACGCACACAGCCAGACTGCTCTGTAACCAGCCTGTAATATTATAACAAAAACAAAAAAATACAAACATAGTCATAGCACCTCCACATTTTGTGAACATTCTAAAGTTATGGCTTGGCTTTTCTATTTGTGCTTATCTTTATTTTTTATGTTATCAACAAGAACCAAAGATATTTCTTCCAGATGTTCATTGCCTGACTTTATGGGTAGACTACTTGGGCAAGGCAAAGTGAAGAACAAAGGTTCATAAATTTAAAGGTAGCAGTTAATTACTCTAAAAGTTTTTTAAAGTCACCAAGACATCTTTGATCCAGCTAGCTAACTTAAACAGCTGCCATGTCTAACACAGGTTCCCCACAAACAATACAATGACCCATGCTTCAAGCTTTTGTCAGAGCTGCTGGCACAAAGCTTACAGGAAAAGGGTATAATTTACATCCTCTTTGCAAAGATGAGATCATTCGCTCTACTATGACTGTTGGGGGATTATTTACAATGATGAGGTGATTAGCCCAGTTTACCAAAAATGACAAAAAGCAGCAAAAATTACCCTCATAGTGACAAAACCCTAAAAACTCACAGAATGATAAGTCAAAACAGGTACAAATAATATAGTCTTGTCATTATAGAGACTACTCACTTTTCCTGATATAGCAGTTCTACCAGGAATGGGTAGAAGACTTAAGGAAATTGTGTGACTTAAGGAAACTAAGGCCAGTGCAAAACACAGGTGCTTTATAGGCATAAAATGTCAGCTAAACAAAAAGTTTTATCATTGATTAATTTTATGATGTCTTTCTTAAAATAAGACATACATTATTTCTTTACATTCCTGTCAGGACAAAGTTACAAGCGTCTCTGCCTCCAGGTAATCCTTGTTGGGATAATCTAACAGTGAGATATTAAACTTCAGAAATACTGCTGATTTACTCATGTGAATAAATCGCAATATTTTATGTATGCATATATATAAATGTAATGTGAGACTTTCCAACTTGCTTGAGATACTAGGTTGTATATTCCTGAGTTAAGCAATTATTTCTGATACACAGTAGGTCATTAGTATATAGTTATCCCAGTAAGAGTGGCTAATACTTCCAGTTTCTCTTCATCAGCATACAGATTCTTTTTACGGCACTCAATGAAATGTGTAATACTCGAAGCATTGGGAAAGCCACAGGTATTCAATGAATACCGAAGAAGGAGAACTGTAGAGTTGCACAAGTTGGGAAAATCTTTTGGAGCCATTTCTAAGCAATTGTTTATCACTTTGAAGAACGGTAGATGAGTATAAGTTATACACATGTGTCGTCACTTTGTCATTGTTTGGACTAATGTAAACTGTTACCTTCAGATGGAATGAAATTGGCTAGTTATGCTCAGAAACAAACCCAGATGCTTGATACACATCTTCAGCATATAGCCAAGCTCTTCAGAGTCCTAATAATGACATAATTATTTGATTCAAGTGTACTGCTGGAGAGAAACATTGAAAATTTGATGAATGCCAGCCGTTTAGGACTATAGTTTGACACCTGTGCCTTCAAGCTTGATATTATTTAGATTCTACCCAAATGGACAAGTCAAGTGCTTTAAAGCTGGGGTATGTAACTTTTATTTAAAAGATAAGGATTTTTTTTTTTTCACATTTGTTAAAACTGTCACCATGTCGTCACAGTATAATACCTGAAAAAAATCAAGCTCCCCCACCCCTTCTCAGTGCTATTATTGCTGTCTGAAGAAAAGGCCTGTTCCCCGTTAAAAACAACTTATCAGAACCAGGAGGAATGTCTTACGCTGTCAATCATGCATGTGTAGGCACTGCTAAATATGCAAATTTCAGAGAAACAACTTACATTTCCAGGAAAATTGTTTCTCCACCATCATCAGTACCCACAAAGCAACTAGTTATATCAGCAAGACCTGTCAAATGTTGAGCCAGGATATTAGGTAAAGGCCACATGACATGTTAGGTTTAAATGCAACTAGCTAAGGGACAATTACTCAAATATTATTGGGAGATTGTGTTTTAGGCCTGAATGTCAGACATGACCCAGTGTAAGTTGGAAAATCAACAAATTCATCTTGTGCATCCAATTTTTTTATTTAAAAATAGGTTAGGTCAATCATTGGCTTATGATTTCACCCTGAAACGTGGTTAAAAATTGTTAGTCTAAGCTTAAAACTAATGTCATTCATATCAATAACGAGTATGAAAATGTTCTACTTTCAAATTAGGACATTTGCACAGCATATAAACACATGTTAACTGGCTCCATAAAAATAATTATAGAGAGTGGAGTATGACATGTTTTTCACTGATGTTGTAACTTAAGTCAAATACAGGGCAAGATTCCACACTGGTATAACATCTAACCATTGTTAACAAGGACGGACTACTTGCCTCTTAATTAAGAGTCCTGCTTGCGTGCCGAGGACAAAGTGATTAGCTATAGACAAAGAGGAGGGGCTTTCATTTAGAGGGTGCTTGTCTGGTTTAGGCATTGCACAAGTTTACCGGTGGCCTTTCTGGTACAGCCATCTGTTGTGAGTGTCAAGATGAGCCTATTTGTGTAAGTGTGTGTGGGACACAGCACAAGCAGATTGGTAAGATTACGGGAACTGATGACCACATACGCTATCCCACACCCCCCTTACTTTCCTCATGCACCTCTACCCCTTCTTTTTAAGGGCCTTGACCTGACACATGCCACATGTAGACGCCGTTGCACACACTGAAACCCATAGACACACGCACAGCAGAGGGGATCATGGCTACGTCTAAACTGCCTAATTCTCCCTAATGGCTTCTTTATTCAGGGATTAACTCCCTAAATCCACACACACAGAGGGTCCAACATGCACAGGCCCATGGTATAACCGTCACAGTAACACACAGTGACACACACTAACACAAAGGAAATGGACAATGGCTGATCTCTTCACTGAGGCTTCAAATGGCCTGTGGGCTGCAATTAAAATGTTTGGGACTCAGGAGGAGACTGGAGGGCAGAGGACGGGGGAAGATGGCAAGGCTTGAGAGAAAAAGGAAAAAAGAGAGGAAAGTGTTTACAAGTCAAGAGAGTTTCATCAAGTTGAACTCTCTCTCTGAAAGTGTGTTTCTTCTGAGCAAGCTCATTTAAATCAGAAGCATATCCAGCTCTCTGGTAAATTTACCACACCTCTTTCACAAAACTTCATCACCAACCTGCAATGGAGGCATGGAGTGGAACTACAGAGTTCACATGGTGCATTTTGCAGAAAGTGTATTTTGAGTAGCTCTCATTCTAAAGGTTGACGTGTGATGCCCTATCAGTTTTACTAGAAAAAAAAACTCTTCATCTCTTGTTTGGAATCATTATCACCACAAAATAAACTTGTGTTAGCTGAAGTCCAGTGATTTGCTCTGTCTAAGCAAACCTGAGGATAAATAACCCGTCCTTTGTTGTTAGTGGAATGAAAAGAGTGAATGAAATTTGTGTGAATTCTTTCTGAAGTTCTGGTGTGTTTGCCATAAATATACTGACCAGCTGATGTATGGACTGACCCCAAAGTTAATACTTACATATGATGTTGCCTGCTAGTGAACTCGATTGACTCCCTGGTGCCTCAGAGGTACAACACAAAAGGTTTAATTCAACCAAATATGATTACATGGTTAAAAAGACATCTAAACCCTGACTTTAAATGTTTGGTAAAAAACAAAAAAATCATATTTCTCAAAAGGATCAAAAAATTATTAAATTTACATATTTCTGAAGTTGGGCTATCAAGCAATCCAATTGTTAGCATTGTTGGGTTGAAGAGGGTCCTTGGTTCAAGTCCTGTCCAGAGCTTTCTGCATGTCCTATCCATGCATGCGTGGATTTCTCCAGGTACTCAACCTTCCTTCCACAGTCCAAATGCATGAATCTTATATTTATTGGCCATTTTACATTGCCTTTGAGTAAACACATCACTGGAGACAGGTACCAACATCCCATGTAAAATGGATGGCTTTTTTTTTAAGTTTTGTATTCGTTTGTGCAAAAACACAAAAAAAAAATTACTTTTTTTCCCAAACCGAGCAGTTTCATTTGTGGGATGTTGGTTTGGGTCCTCAAGTGAACTCCTACACTTCTGTTTGTTCTTTACTTTACTGACATGTTTTTGTCTACTTTTGTGCTACAATTTCATTCAAAAACAAATATTGTTTTGCTTCCCTGCTTATTGGTATATTTTAGATACATGAGTTATGTCTCCATCCTTAAAAGGGGCCTTATATTTCTTTAGGATTGCATTCAGTGATGGTCTTTTCCAAGACTTACTAAATTTTCACAACTGGAAGGTCTGAATCTTACAAATATTCTAGTCAGTAAATATTTTTTTTTATAAATGACAAACATTTGTGACAACTAATTTTTACTTACAGACTATGAAACAAAATTTTCACTGCTCTTCTTAAATGGAGAATGCTGTGTTAATCCTACCTGCAGTAAGTCCCTTAACTTATCTGACTTTCAGCTCATCCTCAGCCTCCATTGCTTGTGTTTTAAGAGTCTTTACAGACTGAAAATTTCAAGGAACTCTTAAATTTTAACTTCCAAGTGGAGTTTATGTAAGACAAAAGTATGTGTGTGTATCCCCAAGTTGTTGCATGTGTTTGTGTGTGTGATAGTGGCCCACAGTTAAACTAACAGAGACCTAGGAGGTCTTTGCTTCCTTTTTGTCCCTTCTTTCTCTCTCCTGAAGGCATGCAGGTAGGACCTCTGGGACACAAAAAGGGACATTTCACGTCGACTTGAGTTGTTTGTGTGCACTGAGGTGAAGCCCACCTTAAAGACACTCCACCTTTCTAAATGCAGTTACCCTGCAGCAATGCAGATCCTCACAAAGAAAGGGAAAAAGGAAATGACATGAGTAAGGTATAATAAATGCCAATCACAATTATTATATCATCTGCCTCTGTTGCCAGTTCCCACAACAGAGGCAGCTCAGTATCACATCAGTGTGAGTTTATATGCTTTCCTGACAACAGCTTCATTGCTTTGATTGGTGAGGATGAGAAGTAAGGACAACCTCACATTTGACATTTACATCCAAACTCAACTCTGTAACTACCTCAAGCACCAGCACATGAACTTTGACCTACCTCTGTCCTTTCAATAAAGACACTTGTACGTCAAAGGTGTGACTGTATTATGTTCGAGAGGTGATGAGTAAAATCGACTTTGTTTTGGGATAAATCTCTGAAAACTGGATACTGTCTGTCTTAGCAGTTCTGTTCAGTGATGCAAATGTTTACTTCTCACTGCATTTTTTTCCACATGCAGGATGGAGATTTGCATGGCACAAGCCAGATTCTACAGCAGCATGGTCTTCCCCAGAACATTCTGACTGTGGCTAATACCAGAAACGGCTCCACCAGCTCCAGCAAACACCTCTCCCCAAAGGAAAGTTGTTTATTCAGGTGATGTTGCAGTTTTTCATAGAATGATCAACTCTTCTGGTTTTCTGAGAATTTCTGTCACTTTTTGCTTTCATATTTGCCTTGATTTGGCCTCAGATTTCACCAACTTCTTGGCATCAACAATTCCTGTTCTGGCAATGTTTCATCATCCAGATTACCTGGAGGTATTTGACTTGTCAAAACAGTGTCAGCAGGCCTTTTAGAGTGCTAGACAGAGCCTTCTAGGAGAGTCTGCTTCTAAGGAAAGTGATGGTTGTTCAGTTTTACTCAGTGTCTGTATAATGAGAAAGTGGTATAGATTTTTTGTGGCCAGTCTTCCCAGAAGTGGGTAACTTAGTTGATACCCTAAAAATAGACGGCAGTAGCCAAACAAATTCCACTACATCAGAGAATTAATACAAATGTTTAGTTTAGAGTGTAGCTAGAAGGTCCTGAACAAAGATTATCTGGGAGGTTTGCTAAGAAAAGACTTGCTTTTTAAAAACCTTAGTGGACAGTTTTTCTGTTATTTCCATATTCATGCAATTTGAAATATTTAACACCCTTGAGGATGTATTTGTCAGGGTTATTACTTATGGTGTAGACCTTTTATAAAATGGTAGTGACTCTATATTAAATTGCCTAATTTAATATAGAGTCACATATTGTTTTTTTATGCATCACCTGAGTGTTCTTCAAAAATTAAAATTTTGAATAAACTCTTAGCTAATCCATAAAGTTTCATGCTTGTTTGTTCTTTAGTCCAGTACACTTTTACTTTAGCACATATACTCATAATAACTGATGTTGGAAGAAAAGATATACTGATGAAAAATGTTAAGTAGATTTCCAATCTCTAGTCTCTGTAAAGATGTTGAAGTTCCGATATATATATATATATATATATATATATATATATATCGGAATTAGTCCATATATTCTTTTTGATATCTGCTAAAAGTATTTTAGGTAGCTTATTACATATCTGTTTTCTTTCTTTTCTGTCTTTTTAAACATCTTACTGACTGAAAGTAGCTAACACTGAGCTTTCTTTTAAAACAACAGTTTGCACTTCAAAGAAAGTACACAAACTGGAGATACTTAGTTTGGTGTATTCACAAGCCAGAAAGAGACAGAATTTCTGAGTTTATCACTCATTGCTGAAAATTAAGCTAAAAATCTTGAAATTCTGCTAACCCTAATTACAGAGAGCATTGCTGTAAAATGTCATAAACAAAAAGCTGCACACATACGACTGCATGTTTTAATGTATTTCTCAGTTTTTTGATCCCCTTCTGCATCTGGTTGTTTTGCACAAAGAGAAAACACTGAGCATCAACATGTCCGACAGCTGTGGGACAGATCTTCAGCTCTATGTCTGTGTGTATGCGTGTGTGTGTGTGTAGGGGTCGTCCGTTGGCAGGAAGCAGTAGGCAGCGAGTGATGTGGTCAGACCCTCTGTCACCATTGAGAGGGAGTGAAAGAGTCCGGTGTCTCTTGTCTTTTCGTCGTCTTCCTGTTGGTTGTTTTCTTTTCCTGATAATCTTTCTTTTTATATATAAAAGAAAAAGAAAAGAACTCAAAGAAACTAAGGCCCATTTCACTAACCCTGATGATTGCTGGAAGATACAATTTGGCTGTTACACAGCTTAACAGTGTTCTAGTTGGAACAAAAAATATATATTTTTTTTTCTACAAAGTTGCTCCTAGGGTGTGTGTTTAAAGCAAATGCAGCTTGACTTATTAGTTTAAATACAGAAACAGAATTGACATTTTAAGATAATTGTATGCAAGAAAAGAAAGACAGGCTATACGTCTAAATTCCCACTTAAATAAACAAAAAGAAAAAAAAAAAATCAACAAATTCGAATTGTTTTTTATCTTGTTTTTTCCATAATTTTCTTTCTCGGAGTAAGTAGAACATTATTCATGATCTTAATGTCACATTTCCCACAGATTTATTTTGTTGTTTCTGTCCAACAAACTGTGCTCGCCACAGCAGTTTCTTGTCTTTTATGGCTGCACGATTAAAATCCACGCGAGCAAACTTCAAAATGCTTAAAGACAAACAAATGACTTTTTCTGGAGTGATTTATTTTCTTCAAAAAGACAAAAAATGGTTGAGAGAAAAGTCATGGAAAAAGCAGCGTGAGGGGTGAGTGTGGAAAATCATTTTTGTAAATACAATGTGCAAAATCAAAGGGAAGATGGAGAGAAAAGGGGGATTGAGGGAGGTGGGTGAGTGGGAGTTAAATTAAGGGAAACAGGGTGAACAATTAGATGGGAATTTCCAGTGTTAGTAAGAGACTGAGCTTTTGTTATAACTGAGTGAGTGAGTGAGTGAGTGCGTGAGTGAGTGACTGAGTGACTGAGTGAGTGAGTGAAACCCTGAATTGAAATAAAAAAGGAATAGATGTATAATAAAGCACGAAATGAATCTTGTTCAATATTACTTAAAATTTACTCCATAAATTATGAAAAACTAAGTAAAGAAACACTATATGAGAGAATTAATCATTTTAGAGCAAGTCTCAGCTGATTGGGATTGTACTAAAATCAGCAGCAGTTCATGATTTCATGCGTTACAAACTGTAACAGAGTCAATATGACAAAACTAATTGTGGTTCTCTGCATCATCAGGAATTATTGCCTCCAAATCCAGCATCATTAATCACGATAGTCACTTGAAAAACACCAAAGTTTAGAGTTTCTTTTTTATTTCTTATTTCCAGAGTTGTAATAGTAAATAAATCTCTGTCAACACAACCATTTAATTGAAGATGAGGTTATGAAAGTATTTACGCTTGCAAAATGAAGCATATTAAGACTGACATCAACAGAGTCGTAAAGACTAATTTTCAAGAATGGATTTGACTTAAACTAAAAAGCAGATGTTTATAATTTTAACCAGACTGTATTGTTTGTTACCTCGCATCTCGCATTGCATGCATTCAGGGCCAGAGTCTGTTAACAATGAAAAGCATCATAAGTTGTAAAATCTTCTGATTTCAAAGCACTTTGGCCCAGCATATACTGATGTGAGGGGACACTTGGAGAATTTTAAAAAGTCTGTGTTTTTCTTTCACTTTTAAGTCCTGCTGAGGATTATGCATAAGTGCTTCCCTCTTTTTCTGTCCTGATGAAGTTCCATATTTATTGCAAACATTCAGGCCAAATCAATTAGATTAAAAAAAAAAATTGATTGTTTTATTGTGCAACACTTAAAAGTTAAATACTGTTATTCTCCTTCAAAGGACGCACAATGGACATTGTTAATGCAGCCCAGAGGGAGAAGCACAGTTGTTAAAAGCAAACGAAGCCTAAAAAAATACACCCATTGCTCAGATGCAGTAAACCAGTTTAGACGAAAGAGAAAAACATAGTAAGGCGTGCAGAAATTCTTTAGATCATTGATTGCGATAAATGCTTACAGCAGCTAGTATTAGCTATGATTGTAGAGTGGAAGTGGAAGCAGAAGGCTGTTTAGAGGATCAGGAGAAGGTATTTCTACCCCCATGCTCTCGTCCCAAAAGCTCTTTTAGTCGGTTTTAAAATTGGCACACACTAAAATCACAAGAATATGGAAACTGTTAGAGTGAAATTTTAATTAGCTTGTGAAAATTTTAGGTGCTTTTCTAAAAAATTTTCTTAACCTATGTGTTGTAACAGTCTTGGAGTAAGTCGGAGACACTCCCTTTACCAATCCTCTCAGTGCTCATATCTGTTTTCATTCTTATGTCTTAATACAATTAGACAAAAATAAGTTTGACTTTTCTCAGTCTTAATTAATTTACCCAAAAAGGATTTCATAATTTGGGGGGATGAAAGGAAGAATATTAATGTAAAAAAAATGCAAGAAAGAAAGAAAAAGACAAACTCAAAGGCAGAAAACACATTTTAAGGAAGTGCGGGAGAAAGGGCAAAGGATAACACAGGAGAGTGACTTTAAATTTAATTTTGCAAAAGAAACCAAAGCAGATCAGTTCTGCCCCCTAGAGTGCAATTTTGAGTGTGTGTTATCTTGTGGAAGAGAGGGACATCCTGTGACGGTGACTCAACACTTCCCTTATACAAGCACGCAAGCACACAGACACACACACACACACCCACACACACACTAGACACAATCATGCACAAGTATGCGCATACATGTTGTTTACATTTTAAACTTGGCCAAAGACATTTCCACACATGAATACAACTGATCACACAATCACTTTGTGATTATCATGTAGAAAAATCTTTGTTTTGATGGAAAAATAGGAGTTACATTTTTAGCTATGTGCGTGTGTTTGTGTGTGTATGGCTCATGGCCTCAGGTGAAAGCCGTGTGAGAAGTGCTTTGTGGGTGTGGCTTCAAGTGAGCGAGCAAGAGAGAGAGAGAGAGGGAGAGGGAGAGGGTTTAGTCTGAGAGATGTTGATGTTGTCAGGCATTTAATATCAGGTCTCCAAGTGGATCACACACACACTCCTGCCCAAAGAAACTTGAGAGCTCGGTGTGGAGTATTAGCACTCGGAGTAGGAAGGCAGAAGGGGAGAGCTACACCTGCCCCGCATAAACTCTATCCTCACAGGCAGACTTCCAGAGAGGATCCCAGTGCTCGTCCCTATGTGTGGATGGGACCAAAGTTACACGGTGAGTACAGAGCAGCTCCGAACACCCTGGGCTTCTCTGTCATTTTACTAACAACTGACTTAGAGCGCAACATAGAAAATTGTACTGGGTTTTATCTAACTTATTTGACTTTTTTGACACTTTGTATACACTTTATAATTTACACTGAAAGTTGTGAACTCCAAAAACAAACTGTCAATTAAGTCAGAATTAAAAAAAAGAAAAAAAAACTTTTAATTTTTACAGTTACTACAAACTTTAAGATTTTTATTATTACACTGAAGTAAGTTTTTGGACAATTTTTTAAAACTTTTTCTGTTTTTTAGTTGGTGCTTTTCGTAAATCTATTCCTGGGATTGTGTTAAAATTTAGGCACCTTTTGCTTACTATAATACATTTTATTCACTAATTGATGCAACAACAAGTTTTGTTTTTCCAGTAAGGTTTCTAATTTTATAGGTATATTCATTGATAACAAAATAATTTAAGTATTTTCCGTTTTTCTGATTAAAAACAATCCATCCATGCTTGTCAAAGTTTAAGTTTAAAATCCTTCTTACTTTGAGCAGGCTCAGCTTTTAAATGTTTTCAGTTGGTCTAAATACACGAGAGATGAATTGTTTCTTGGTTCTTGGTTTCACTATTAGTTTTCGATGCTGCAGCTGTTATGCAAAGGCAGGATTCGCAGTTTTGCTGAAAGCAGAGATATTAAAAGATACATTTTCATATGTGATCACTGTTTTGATTTGATTCATTTCAATGGCAAATAAAACGGAAACATCTGGTTATGCGAGTTTTCAGCTGCTGTCTGGGAAAAAGAAGGACTTTTCACTGGGAATTTTATAGTTTTACAAAGCAAATCGTGAATACTGTGGCTTTTGTTGGATTTTATTGTATTTTGGGCATTTGCTCTGTTTGTGCTTAATGTTCAGAGCAACTTAAATTAACTTTAACATGCTTTTTTATGTGACTCTTAAGCAAGGGAGGTCAGTTTTGCAAGAAAGAATATTCTCTGAATCCAGGATGCTTTTGCTTTTTTGTGGCTTTTAATTGAATCTTAGTTAAAGCAAACTTAAGTTTTATAATCACTTTTCAATCAGAAACTTGTTTTACTCTTGGGGATCAAAACCCTATTTGCTTTAGCTGAAGCCACTTGGATGTGAAACAATTTTCTTTCTTGTGGCTTCAGATAATTTCACAGAGCGAAATGTGGTCAACGAAGATCTGCTGCTTTCCGCTCTTCAGCGTGGGACAAGCAGCATGTTGTCCCCGTGTGGAGTTCTGCTCCTGTGTGTGTGTGTGGGATTGTCTTGGGTGGGATCGTGTTTGAAGTTTTGTTTGCGCTGCCGTGGCCCCCCAAATGGAAAAGTTTTTTTGACGCTCCCTTCCTCATTACTTCCCCCTTGTCCATTACCAACACACACACACATTCAGACAAGAACACACACGCCGGGAGTTGGGATGATTTGCCGGTTCCGCTGCTTTGCCACTCTGCTTCCAATTTTAGCTTCATTCAGACACAGACAGCATTTCCTTCCTCCGTCTTCGACCCATGGGAGATGTGGGTGAACGGGGGGGTCGAAGGGCGCAGAAACATGGGAAATATTACATTTGCAATATCTGAGTGAATTCAGCATGCTTTCGAGAAATATTAGTTATGTACAGAATAACTGATAAAAAGGAAACATGACAATTTCTTTGTAAAGTCAGAAAAGGAATGAGTCATAATATAGAGAAGTGAAAAAAGCAGAAAAATTGCTGATAAACAGATTTGTCTGAGCCATATTTTGACTGGTCTTGGAAACCGTTAGACAAAAGGATAGTGAAAGTGTTCAAGGTGGAAAATATCAAGTCTGATTTCCAAAATGTATTTTATTTCAGTGAATTTGAATGAACAAAAACTATATATAACTTAATATTAACTGAAAAGTTGAGAGTTGTTTACTGATTTTTTTTTTTTTTTTCTTTGCTACATTGTGTTTTTATCTTGCTAGAAGGCATTGGTCCTCTTATCTGGTTGTTTTATGTCATAGAGGGAGATAAACGTGGAATAAGTTTCCTAAAAAAAATGTCGAACTACCATCAGATTCCAAAAGCAGAGAAAAAGACAAATCTAACAAATCAGGCTATGCAAGTGAAACACGAATGAATCGTTTCCCAAATTAGTTACCATTTAGTCGAAACGGCAGACGACACATTTACCGCCTGATCCTTTGTGTGCTTGTGTGCGTGTGTGCACATGTGTTTGTGTGTGACTGAGGCATTACTCAACCCCCCTTCTTCCCACTGAGTCACCACATATAATAATCACGGATCTTCCTCTCCTCTCTTTGTCTCTACTCATCAGTGTTTTATCATCTTTCATTTTGATCTTTGTCTGCTTTTTATTCTTAATCAGTTCTTTCCTCCCACCTCCTTTCATATCCTTATCTTATTTTTTCAACCATTTGCTGTTTTTGTACTTGTCGTATTCTTAGGTTTTTTATCGTATGTTTGGTATTTTTCTGCTCGTCATGGTCGTCTTGTTTTTCCATCTTTTTTTCTTTTACTTTCCATTTAATCTCTCTCCTACCTCATTGTTCACTTCCAGATGGAAGTTTTAAGAACTTTTATGAAGAAGAGATGATGAAAGGTATTTTTTTTCCTCTTTCTTACCCCGTCCAGGCGACCTCTCATAGCTCGGCCATGTTGACCAGTGAGGGGGCGCACACTATGGAGCAGGACGGCACAAACCACAAGATGGCCTCCACAGCTACCAGCACGGGTTCGGACGGAGCAGAGACAATGACCGACACCGACGTGGACATGGACATGGAGATGGAGGAGGCAGACATGACACATTGGGCAGAGGCAGAGTTTGAGGAGAAGTGCACATACATCGTCAAAGACACGCCATGGGAGGCGGGGCCAGACGCTGACTTCACAATGACGACGACAAGAGCAGAGGCGTCGCTGCCCAGAAACCTGGTCCTCAAACACCTGGCAGGCACCAAGGAGGTCAGACTCCCACACAGTCACTCACACAGTCCTTTGCCAGCAGACAGGAAAACTTTCTCCACCATCTCAACTTTTCACACGCGTCCAAGCAGAGAAAGCCATCTGTACGTTAACAGGGGCGTGAGTCAGTTGTTGGTCATGAAACGGAGAGCAGGGGGTTGCTGTGTCTACCTTGTAAATGCTCACATACACACACAAACACAAAGGAATGTGTGTAAGTGGGATAAAAACTGACGGAAGCAAATTTTACACAAAAACACATTTCTTCAGCTTGAATCTTTCGTTAGAAACTCATATGTCAGCTGAGAAGATTACAGTGATTTAGCCCTGAAAGTTGTGTGTCATGCCATAAAGCTCTCACCACACTGAAATATTCATGCCAGCAGCCAGGGGGCACTGTACAGTACCTTAACGAACACCTTACACTTTTAATATCACCTTTTAAGTTTAGTGACTAAGTTGCAGCAAATTAATTTACACCTTTTGATCTGGAGTTGGAATCGGACATGAAAAAATAAAAAATTACTAACATAATTCGTCTTTTATTCTTCCTCAACTCAGAATCAGCCACCATGACCTTCTTGATGAATGTAAAATGATAACATTTCCCTCTTTATGGTTGGTCAGTCAAAATCCCAGACAGCAAAAGGTTAAAACTGAGATAGGGTAACCTGAATCAAAACAATACTCTTATAATTTGTTAAAATAAAACATAAAAAAGCTCACGGCAGCTGGCACCTTAAAGTTCACATTTTTCATTAAAATGTTCATTATACGTGGATTTAAGAAGCTGTGTTTATTTGCGTCTTAATTTTGCTTCAGAATTCAGAATTTTGCATCAGATTGAAACAGAAGTATGTGTTTTCATTTTCTTTTTAAAGCATATTTGATGCAATTTGCGTTTTTTTTCCAGGGCGTTTACACCAGAAAAATGTGCATGACTGCAGGTCAAAAGTTTCCAGCTTTGTCAATTTTGTTACTGTGAGTTTATCAGTGAAACGGTGTGATCGCATAGATTTTCTCATCAAGGGCTTATCAATAGGGAACTGAGGTAAGAAGGGGAAGGAGAGTGATGAAGAGGAGTGTGATTTGCTTACGAGCTGATACGCTATCAGCTAATATTTAGTTTGACCAGGAGAGGAAGAAGGGACAAGCTGATGAAAGAAAACTGCGTTTTGCTCCAAAGACATCAGGAAAGAACTAAAACGATTTAACAAGTAAGAAAAGAAAGCTTGTGTGCAAACACTAGCACAAGCTTGTGTCTGGTCCTGTGAAGGGAAACGAGGAAAAGGGGATTTCCCACGTCACCAGGAGAACAAGGGGTTTGGGAAAGACTCGTGTTTGCGTGGGTTTAGCCAGAGAGAAAATGTGAGCGTGTTTCTCGTCCATCCATGGCTAGAGTCTAGGCAGAAAATTCCTTGCAATTCTCCTCTTCCTCTTCTTTTTCTCACCTTGTTCTGTGATTCAATCAGACCATAAAGCTAAAAAATAAATGGAGAAGAGAAAGGATTTTTTTCATTTGAGTATCTGAGTATTTTCCCCTGAAGTATTTGAAGAGGCAGTGGTTTAGGTTTGATGTGGCACTCATTGGAGGTGTGACAAGAAAAAGAGATTTGAAAGAGAAAGAGATTTTTTAGTTATTCTTCAACCAAACATTCAAGCTGGAAGTCATACAAAGCGTGCCCATATTTCATTAATCATCGCCTCTGCTGACAGCTGGTTGATTGCGAGTTTTTGGATCTAAAATAAAGCCTAATGAGTCTTGTCACTGATGGATGTGCATAACAGTTTCCAAAAACAGACGCAAACTTTGCCGTATCTTACATACAACATTTTTCACCTGTTTGTGTCTGTGTGTGTCGCCATCCAGGTGGTCGGAGTGTGCAGCCGGGAGTACATCCCCAAAGGAACCCGCTTCGGTCCTCTGGTGGGCGAGATCTACACGGCCGACAGCGTCCCAAAAGACGCAAACCGGAAGTACTTCTGGAGGGTGAGTATGCCGGTTGAAAACACACACATTTCCTCAGAAGCCCGAGAGACCCCTTCCTGTGACGTCTCTCACTTCAAAAAGCAGTCAGTTGAACAGGAAACAGGGCTTTCTGTTTGGTGTGTGTGGGGATGTGATGTCACCTTCACACAAATAACATGCCACACTAAGGTTCCTGTAAATCCACACATACTGCTACATGGTTAAAACACGCTCCATCACTACCGGTAACTGACAATGAGACAACACACGCTCACGAACCACCTACATGGTTGTTCTACCTACACACTCTTAGAGTGTGCGTGTGTGAGTGTGTGTAGTGGGTTTGAATCGCTTGAAAAGAAAAAGTGTAACCACAAGCAGAAACTTAACTCATTAAGGTTCCATTCATGCTCATATCTCACTTTCTCACACGCAGCGAGATGACAGAAACGAGAGGCAGAGATAGGGGGAGAATGAAAAAGAAACACACAAGGGGATGGGGGAGGGTGGTAGGTTTAAAATGAGTTGATCCTTCCTTTCCTTTTTCAATATAAAAGAGGATCTCCTCCTCCGTGATAGACTTTCTGTCTGTCTTTTTTTGCCTCGCGGAAGGTGATGAAGACGGAGAGAGATGGTAAGGGGTGATAGAGAAGAAAAAGGGGTTAAGAAATGTGGTTTAGATGACATTTATTGCAGATGGACTAATTATGTTTGATTTGTTAATTTAATGCTTTGAACTGAGATAAAACATGTCTTTCTAGTCATTTACAATTGACTCATTTAAAGATTTACAGTAGGTTACTTGTTCTTTTGATGACGTAATCAATTTCTTGCCTTTGTGCTCCATTTTTTTGTTTGATTCAGGGAAATGGTGGTAAATTTTATAAGTTTAAAAGTAAAACTTTTACTTTATAAAAGGAAAATAAAACTCTTGTTCTTGTGAAATTGATCAAAACAAATGATATTTTCTTTCATTCCAGATCTTTGTGGATGGTGAGTTTCACCACTTCGTGGACGGTCTGGATGAGACCCGCTCCAACTGGATGCGGTACGTCAACCCGGCCAAATCGGCGGCAGAGCAGAACCTGGCAGCATGCCAGAATGGCATGGAGATTTACTTCTACACTGTGAAGCCCGTCCCAGCCGGCGCCGAGCTGCTCGTCTGGTACTGTCATGACTTCGCCCGCCGCCTGAGATACCCGCCATCAGGGGAGCTGATGATGCAAAAACTCAGTAAGTTCAACAACTCTTTGTTTGCCAGCTTTTCATGAGAAATGAGGCTGATGAGAAATTCTGTGGAAATTTCTCTCAGTGTCTTCTGCGCAATAAAATCTGTGGTTTTATTAGAAGCCTAAAGGAGTGACTGGCTTGCATTACAAACATTAAATCAATCGGCGGTGCATGTCCATGTGTCTTGAATGTGTCCTGTCGCCGCTATTAAAGCCTGTTTTTGAGTGTAGCTATGTCTCCTTCCTCTCTCAGCCTTAGTCTGTCATTATCTCTCTCTCTCTCTCTTAAACACACACACTTACAAAAGTACAAGACCAACATCCTTTCATCTCTGTCAGTGCCATCGCTGTACTCTTGTGTGCGTGTGTGTGTGCCAGTGACAGTGTAATTACACGCAGAGCTGTATGGCCCCTAATGCCAGTCTTACACACTTAAAGACCCACTTTTAACATAAAAGTTCTCAAACACACACATACAGCCTTCCTCTACCTCAATAAACGCAGCAGAGACAGAGTGTGTTTGCTTGACTCAGTCTTCATTGGCAATTTTTATTAGGAGGTGAGCTAAAAGTTTGTTTGTATTCACAAAATGATAAAAAATATGATGTATTACAGCGACTTTTAGTCATTATTCTGAGATTTTACCTGAAATATCAACAGAAAAATTCACCTCATAACCAGATTTGTGCCACGACAGACTCAATGCAGTCATCCAGTTTGGCTGAGCTGATCAAAGAGTGAGGGGCTCAGAGGGAAACAAAGCCTGAGAGCAGGAGTTGAGTGGTTTCCAGGTGTGACTGCAGGCTAATAGAAGTCTTAAGGTGGCAGAGGAACCAGCACACCAGCCAGAGTGGCTCCACTACCCAGGGAAAAATGCGCATGACCTGGGGACAGAAACAGGAGGGATCCCCTGATCCCCCTCCTCCTTTATCTCAACACATTGTGAACTTACTATATGAGTCGTCTTTAATTAGCCTCATCTGTCATTTGAGCCCCCGCAGGCCTCTGCTGACCTGCAGCTGACTTTAAAGCGGATTTGTACCTGGATTTCTGTTGGCTGCACTTGTCTCTAGGCTCGAGCTTTAAGTTTCAAGGGCTTTCGTTCGTTTTTTTTTTTTTTCTCAGCCATCTGAATTTACATTCCTAAAATGAGTAAAACAATCGTCTGTTACGGTGGCTCATAAGCTACAAACGAAGTAAGAAATAATGTCACTGACTGACTGAGTAAAACCAAGAAAACCACAATCTTTCTGACTAAGTAACGTTAGACCGAAACTCAGTTAAAGGGCAAAAGGTAAGAGAGGAGGAAGCTGGAAAGATAAGTCCTCGTCATTGCAAATACTAAATATGTATAATGTGCAAACCAATAATTAATGCTGGAAGTCTACTGTATAAATTTTCATGTTCAAATATCAGCACCAGGGGGGAATGAAAGTAATTTCAAACAACATGCATACATTGGGATTATAACCCGTGCATGAACATTAGGGTTACAATTTGGGATAGCCACAAACTCGAATGTATCCCAGAGTGATTGTTTGTGAAATCCCAACATAATTTTGCAAAGTGGATGAAAATGACACATTTTTCAAAATGATTTATTTGCTCTGTAAATAAAATCAAGTGCCACAAAACTGCTGTCAGAGATCACCAAAAAGAAAAATAAATCCTACTAGCATTTAAATTATAAATAATAAGTTGTACTGAGGTTCAAAGTAGGATTAGGTGATAAAACAATATTCTCAACACATCCTTTATCAGAATACCAAAAATAAAAACACAATACAAATCTACCAAGACAACTTTAACGTTTTGACTGACATGCAAAATTCATGGTGGAGACAGAATCCTGCTCTATCCATCTGTCACTGACAGATGGATAGAGCTAAATTCAAAGATTTCAAGCTTTCAGTAGAACAGTGTAGTAAAAACTTGAATACAAATCCAATTGAGAATCTGTTGCAATACTGCACACACTTGACTTAATTTGAGTAACCTTTTGCCTTTTGCAAAGACGAATGGACAACGATGTCAATCTTTACATGTGCAAAACTGGTAGAAACATTCCTCATCTGATTTGCAACTGTTCTGCAAAATATTGGCTTAGTGGGGAATACCACAAATGTGTTATTCAGCCATAAAATACACAGATGTTGAATGGAGATTAATACATTTTTATAGCTCATAGTTCTAGTCTTTTCCAGTCTGTAATAGTACCTTTGCACATATTGACCACATAGCTCCTCACAAGACGACATTATTCTTTGCACAAATTGGGCCACTTGTCCTATGGGGGGCGCCAGAGTTTCTGGTCCAAATTATCTGACATCCTGCATCACATTCCTAAATGGTGGGAAGAGACAACTGTTGCCTGTATCATCGCCTCTTTCCAGTACAGTCATTATAAAACCAGACGTGTGTGTATGTGTGAGCAAAATGACTGAGCATGCATCGCTGTCTCACTCCCTCACTTTCTCCTCTCCCTACTTCTCTCGCTCTTAATGCTGCCGTCATCTTGCATTCTTCAAGTTTTAGCACTCGAGAGCACCTGTCATCCATGTGTGTGTGTGTGTGTGTGTATTCAAAGATACTCAAAGAACAGTCTCTCTTCCCACACTCATGCTGATATAAGGGCGACATGCCGACACATTTACACCCTGCTTTTTATCTCGACCACATGCAAACTCACACATAGTGTGAGTTTGTGTGTGCGTTGGCCAATAACCCTGATATATACATGTCACTTAAAGAGATCAGAGAGGAGACAGAGGAGGGTTTGGTTGAGCCGCACCTCCTACCCACTCGGCTGACTACTTGAACTTCCTGGCAGAAGGGGCCGTGTTGACAGATTGATATCTCCAAGATGGCCGACCTGTTTGTTTTCTGAAAGAGGGATGGAGGGAGGAGGAAAAAGAGGAGGAGGAAGGCTAACTGATAACCCCAATGTTTACACACTGCCGATATTACTGGTGAAAGGGTCACTGGTTGAGTGCGTGCATGCGTGTGTGTGTGTTTGACTGGGAAGGTGAATCGTAGGGGGAAAGAGAAGTAAATTTCACCAGTGCTGCATTTGGGATTTTCTCTCACACATTTTCTTACAGCCACACACACACACACCCAGTCCCCTCTAGGCGACCTCATGGTAAAGAGTTAGGTGGGCTGTAAAGGAGGTTTAAGATAATAGGCTGCTGTATTTTAAGGCTCGTCTGTGGCAATTTAGCAGCCGAGATGTGCTACTAACTGACATCCCAGAGCTTTTAGGATGTGTGTTAGGGAGCTCCCCTCCCTAATCCACTCTTTCATCATCGGGAGGCGACTGTAGGTGTGAGTGACTAAAGGGAGGAAGCTCTCTAATTTACCCTTCGACCTCGAAACAATAGCAAATGGCCAGAAAAAGCTGGGGAGTAAGCATTTGATCAGAAGTGTGTGCAAGTTGTTCAGAAGAGGAAGAGTCAACAAATCAGACAGAGGCCTTTGTCTACAGGCGCCTCCGTGTGTGTGTGTGTGTACCTTGTCACATGGGGTGGGGCGTGTTTGTGTGTGCTCTGAGGAGGGCAGGTGGAGGCCAAGCTTTTTCTGAGGATATCTTCAGCAGGAAACCCTCCATCAGTCCTGTCTGTCTGTCTGCCACCATTCTGATTTTATCTTGATTTTATAGGCAAACACACATCTCATGCCCCACACACACAAGCCCTGGAGGCAGATGTCACGCCTCACTTCCTGTGGATTGGTCCTTACCTTGCCCCTCACCCTCATTCATCACTTCTGTCAACCTAATTAGTCTACTGAGTTAGTTATGGTGTTCCTTCATTCAATTCAGTTCGTCTATATAACTCCAAATCATATCAAATGTCATCTTGAAACACTTTAAAACCTGGTCCAATTCATGTCAGATTACATAGAATCCAAAACAATTTAGATCAAATCAAAATCAATTTGATTCAGTCATTTAGTCAGATAGTTTTTGGAATTTATACTATCTATTTAGACCTTATCATTTTAACATTAATATGTTCAATAATCTCAATGATCCCAGCAAAACATTTTACCCTGTCAGTGTAAACAGTGAGTTGGGGACGTGGCCAGCAGCAGCTTATTTAGATTTAAAGTGACAAGAAGCCGTAAAGCAGGTAATTCTGAAAGAAGCTCAAAATAGGCAGAACTGACCAGACAAAAATCTCAATATCGAAGAATAATTTTGAGTAAAAAAATATAATGAACATGTTTTGTCTGGCCCATAAACCCGTCCTAACCTGTCACGGAAATATAATAGGTTGCTTTTAAAACACCTTGTTAGATTTAACATATCTTAAATGTGGGCTGCCATGTGCATCTACTTGATGACTAATTTTTTCTTGGTTTGTCTTTACAGAGCAGTCACTTATGGAGGTGAAGCAGCAGCATGTGGACAGAGAGGACAGCACAGTTGAAATGTCCAGTATGTCTCCAGTCTCAATGACTCCCAGTCCTCCCAAGAGGGAGCACAGTGTCCTGTCCATTCTCCGTGGCACCAACAGCACCTCGTCCTCCTTGGCCCCCAAGAGGGAGCCCAGCCGCCCTCTTCCCACCCGCCCACGTTCTGCTGATAGCCCAGAGCGGCCCCTGTATCCCCGTGCTTTCTATCCCCTTCTCAGACCACATTTCCCCCTCTCTGAAGACTTGCTCAAACCCAGCCACCCTGGTTACCCCTTAACTCATTCCCCTGGCAAACAGTCGTCGGCCACACCAAGCCCTTCTGCAAGAAGCAGCCCAGAAACCAGCCCTCACAGTAGCCCTTCTGGTCCAGCATTATCACCAGCTTCTATTTACCCTTACCCTGGTTATTCCCCTCCATCTGCCCCATTCCCCTCAACATTCTACCCTCCTGCTCACCAGTACCCACGTTACCTCCTACCACATCATTATCCTCTCTCTGGCGGTGGTGTCCCAACTGTAGGGGGGATATTCCCAAGGATCTATCCAGTGTATGGCAGCTTAATGCCCCCTCATCTACCCCTCCTGCCTTCTGACCCTGCAGCAAGGCGCCTTGTAATACCTGAACCTGTGCACCCCTCCTCAATCTCTGCCCACAGAGACTATCTTCTGCCTGGGCCAAGAAGTGCCTTCTCAACTGCTACTTTGAGAGACAAAGCAGGAGTTCACAGCTCTTATCCAGGGCACCCTAACCCACACGGACCAGCTCACGCTCCCTCGAGCGGCTCCCCAACCGCCGCCACAGCACCTCCCAGCGAGCAGGTGCCAACCAAGCCTACCTCAGCTCATATGGGAAACACTAGTGAACATCACCTAGATGAAGAGGCTATTAATCTGACCAAAGTGAAGCGTGGTGCAGGGTCAGCAGGATACAAGGCGTTGCCTTACCCTCTGAAGAAGCAGAATGGCAAAATCAAGTATGAGTGCAACGTGTGCAGTAAGACCTTTGGGCAGCTGTCAAACCTGAAGGTAAGACTTGAGATTTGCTCTGTTATTGCTTTTTAACATCATGCCTGCTGATTTGTTACCTTGTAATCATTCCTGCACTCTGAAAGGCGTGCAATGTAATCAGCTGGGAGTACAACAGGTTTATGGCACTTAAATGAACAAAGAGACATTTTTACTTCATAATAGTCAAGGCTATAACCTGAAGAAACCTAAGCGAATATGCTTTTTTTTTTTTTGCTTTTTTTGTCATAGGTTCATCTTCGGGTGCACAGCGGAGAAAGGCCATTCAAATGTCAAACCTGTAGCAAAGGCTTCACTCAACTCGCTCATCTGCAAAAACACTACCTGGTTCACACTGGGGAGAAACCACATGAATGTCAGGTGAGAGAAAGTTTTCAAAAAGAGCTGATTCCCTAGATAGTTTTTTTGTAATAACTCACAGGTAACAACAAGCTGCTTAAACCATGTTTTAATGTGATCTCCTGTTTCAGGTTTGTCACAAGCGCTTCAGCAGCACCAGCAACCTGAAAACTCACCTACGCCTTCACTCAGGGGAGAAGCCTTATCACTGCAAGCTCTGCCCTGCTAAGTTCACCCAGTTTGTCCACCTCAAGCTGCACAAACGCTTACACTCCCGCGAACGTCCACATAAATGCCCCCACTGCCACCGCCACTACATCCACCTGGTTAGCCTGCGGCTACATCTGAAGGGCTACTGCCTGGCTGCAACCTCTGGTCCTGGCAGTCCTAATGTTTCAAGTCAAGCTGCCTTGGAAGAGGTGCACCGCGCCAACGAAGAGATTGAGCGCTTCGATGTCAGTGAGCACGCTGAGCGACTGGAGCAGCTGCAGGGGTCGGTGGAGATGGACGCCATGTTGGAGAAACAAGTGTTGGGGATGCTGTGGAGGGAGTCTGACCTTAAGTCCCCCAACTTCCATCCCAGTTACAATGGCACTGCCACCGATCTTCTGTCTGCAGGTTATGGTGCATTCGAGTCCCCAAACGAAACGTCGGTTATCAAGATCCGCCGCAGCACCCCCATCTCACCAGTTGCTGCTAGCATTACCGTCAAGCAGGAGTCAGAGGATCATGCTTAATAGACTTTTTTTATGTGCAAGTCACATAAAAAAATTGATTTTGAATTGCATGGTGGACTTGTTGCCAGGAGCAACAGCTGTAAATAAATAATTATCTATTGTCATCCCCATGAACACGCCATGCTTTCAACCTATCAGGGACTCTCACACTCAGGGCTGCAAGAGACAATGTCCCATGACTACTTAGTGGTTTTAGTGTTTATTACTCCTAGACAATCACCTAAAAAGGATTTTTTTTCTTTGATGTAATTAATATAATTCTATTATCATTTTTCAATGATTTTGTCTTTTTTCAAACATTCTTGTTTTTGATAAATTACTTGTTATATAATCTAACTTATTATGCATTTAATTTTGTGTCTTCAAAAGCAATAAGTGAATGGATTGCTGACTAACAGGGTGAAAACAATTATTTTTGTTGTTAATTTGTTTACCCTGTGTCAATTGCTCTGTAAATAGCCACTCTGTCGTTGCCCTTATTAGTCTCCTCCATGTCCATTCTTCAGGGCTTATCTATTTAAATACCAAAAAATAAAAGTAGCCAGAGGAAAAGTAGAAAACCTTGCCTACTTACGGCACATACAGTAAATTAGTTCATTTCCAAAGAAAAGTGTTATTTCAACCTGTCTGAATCGCTTTTCTGAAGTGTCTGTCCTTTTCTGATGCATTCTTAATTTAAATGAAACAAAAAGGGGCATTCAGTTTTTTGTATATTTTTTCACAACAGTTACCTCAGTGTGGATGTGATGATGTGTGTGTTTGTGTGTTCAAAGGGACAGCTGAAGGTGGGAGTTTTTTATTTATTCCTTTTTTTTTCTACTTGAAGAAGAATAAACCAAACTGAACTGGAGAGCAGCTCTTCATGCGGTCCAAAGGAGCGGCATAGCCTGCCTAAAATGTAGCACATAACGGACTCAGGAGGCTGATTAGCCATCATTTCCCCTGTTCTTACCTTTTATTTTCTATCTTTATTTTTTATGAAACCATGTTAGTGCCCAGCAGGGATTTTAAATGTGTTCGGGGAGCTACACTAGACGCTAAAAACCAAAGTTCACTTGGCTTCAGTAATCTAAAACAGGGGAAGAAGGACTAAAAGAATGAAAATGCTGACGAAGGGAAGACGTACGTTGTGTTGATGATGAAGTGCTCCTGTTTTTGTATATATTTTTCATGTTGTTGTTGCTGTTTGTTGTTTTATTTTTGAAAAACAGCCCCATCCGTCTGCTGCCTTGTTAAGAACACCTAAGCACCTCGGCCCTCTTTTATGCACTGGCCCCCACCTCCTACTTTATTCCTTCAGTGCCGATGCTTATATAATTTACACTGTGTACAGTATCTCTAAACCTGGTCAAAACTGCATTAAGAACCAGCTTAATGTTACTACAGCAGCTGTGATTTTCTGTAGCAGGTGCACTTCAATAACCTGAAGTTACTTTTACTTTTTCTGTTTCATTATGTTTCAAATGTTCGACCAAAGCTTTCCTCTTTCTCTGGTCAGTTTTCACTCCAGAGGAGAATCCCCTAAAATACCTGTCTCTGTTTACATGCTGGTTTACAAAGTTATTTATGTGCAAAATGTCAAAAAATGTAAATTATGATATAAATGTCACTGCTCTAATCTGAACTCAAAGGACTCTATGACTCTTTATTTCTTTTTTGTTGTTGTTTTTGTTATTTAATTTTTTTTATTATGAAAATTAAACACACAAACAGAAAAAACTTATGACTAAAGTTTATCTTGATTTGATATATTCTCCTGCAAAAAAAACTACATTTTCACATTATTTACCCACTAACTTCAACAACTTGTGACCTGATCAATTACTTTTATTTTGAACAGATAAGCAACAGATATTTCCACTGATGCCTAGCATAATGTAATATTTTAATTATTATGACTGAAGTAATACATAACATTATTTTATTTATTTTTCATTTTTTACTTTAATTCATAAACCTACGACTAGACAATAAATTAAAAACTATATATTACAACAGATGTGACCACTGTCAATAGATATGTCTGATAGAATATTCAATATAGAGAATACATAGTTCAACTTTGATATCACGCTCACTCTTTCTAGCTGACAGCCATCTTGGTAGACATCTGTAACTAACTGTCATGGTTATGGAGTTATTATGGAGTTGCCATGACAACAATAAACAAGCCACACGCTTAGAACTAGCTCTCTTCTTTTTTCCTGTCTAACTTATAAAGAATACAAGTACATTACAAGTATTAAGTCTTAAACTCTTTTGGGGAGAAAATTGGAAGGGCCACCATTTTGGCAGTATTTCTGATATTTACAAGAACTAATCAATAATTATTGATATCGTCTGATAAATGTTTGTATCATGATACGTTTTTCCGTCATATCATCCAGTCCTACATAAACTAAAGAAAAATATGACATAATCCTCAACAAAATTTTGCTTCTTTAATAGATGTTTTCAGTGACCTAAATTTGTCTCTGCAAGTGAGGGAAAGTGTAACAGCCTTCTGTCAGCAAGCAGATATGAATGAGAGAGCATCTATTAGCCCCTTACAACCTCAGAAAAATGTGTCACTCTAGCATTTTCTGTGGCATCATATTAAAATAATCTTTGAGGCATAGACCAATGATGAGGCCTTTTGTTTGCAATAGTAAGTGACAGTGATCTGCGGTGAGGTTCATAGCTGATGAGGCACTTACTTAATCAGATTTACAGACACCTTACATGTTATTTTTTACATACGGAAATTTCGCGCATGCGCACAACGCAAGAAGACTATTCTTTTACATGCCACCCATAGCCGCGGTAGCACAATTCCGTTAACTCAATGAAACTTGAAAATGTAGGTATTAATTTCGTGCTATGCTCCGCAGCAAAGAGAAAAACCGAAGTACAACTCAAAACCACTTCTTTCTCGCCCTCTGTATCGATCAAGCTACACGCAGACTCGTTGCCATAGCAACTGACAACAATTTTGCACAAAGAGCAGAACATTCAGTCTATTGCAATAGTATGTTTTTAGTTCTAATGTTTTATTAATAAGTGATCGCTGAGGTAGATTATAGCTACCGCTGCTATTAGCTAATCTAACACAGCAGTTTGCAGGTTATGTTTCTTTTCTGCATTCTTTACACATACAAACTGTAGATCGTCACCATAAAACGCACATTTCATAAAAAAAAAACTAAAAAAAAAAAAAGTATTCTTAACTTACCTTTACTTATAAATGAAGTCCATGCACCGCACAAAAATGTCCGTTCATCCAAAGCCAAGTTTATCCTCCACATCCCAAACGTTTTTAGTGCGACCTGGTTTTGAATATGAGGTATATTGCTCATGTTTGGTTTAAAATCTCCATCCGAGTCCACACAATGCAACAAGTTGAGAAAAGAAAGCCAGGAAAGCAGAAAAGGCCGTTTCTGGCAGGACATTCACAAAGCCCGTCTTTTCTTGTATACCTCTTCGTTTGAGAAGAGCTGGTATCTTTCTGTTTCGAAGCAAACCTTTCAGCTCCGATGTTGGGCTTTAGTATTATTTCCTGCTTCAATTGAAAATCCACTTTGGAAAACTATTTAAGTGTAGAAATATAGTCATCCATGTTGACGTTGGCAGAGATGACAAAACAATAAAAATATTGCTGCACTTCACTTATTTACTTTACTGCTGCTAGCTCTCTGTCACTTCCTCTGCAGTTGTGGAGCCACAATGTCTGGGATCATGAGCGCCCCCTGCCATGAGGCAAGAGAACTGCCCGCCTCACCTCCAATCTGTTCTCTGCCGTTTATGATAGTTCCTCGGCACACGAAACACGTCACACGCACAGTTGGTGACAAAAAACACTGTACATTATATAAACAAGCTGAATTACGGAAAATCAGTTCATATATTAAATGTTTCTTAACCGACGTACAGACAGGAGGAACATCCCTTCATCGAATGGCAGCCAGCGCAGTTAGCGGGAGGTTGCGCAATACAAGGTGAGGCTCAGCTCGCTGCTGAGCATTTGAATGGGAAATTGCGAAAATTCAGCGACTTTGAAGAAAAAAAATAATCAAAATTGGTTAAGCTAAATGAAAAATAAATACTTCACAGGGTAAATATTGCAATATAAATTATTTCATCACTATGTATTATTCTCTGCCCCCCCTGACCGCACCAACGGTGAGTGAGCTAACTTTCTTGTTGTCTCTCCGAAGGACAAACAAATAATCAGCCACCTCTACTGAAACAAAGCTGCAAGAGGTTTTGTTTTTAATTCAAAATTAGATTCCTGACTTGTTGCTGACTGTGCAATCAGACAAAATGAAGGCAGTCAAGATCACACAGTGGGATCAGTAGGCAATGGAATTATCAAGATTTGACAAAATAGCAACGAAGGATGCCTTCATCTGCTGGTATTGTTTCATATTACATTGTTTTCCATTTTTGTTAGTGCCATATTTTGTAAAGGAAGAATGGTTATTGTTTAAAGGTTTATGCATAATAATTTCTTCTTCATCCCAGGGCTACAAGAACAAAAGGACTTTATTCTGGTCTTGCAGCCCAGGTTTGGGAGTTATCCCTGCTTGTCCTTGACAACATCAGAGCAAGACTCAAATGATGTCTGGTTTAAATGCTTGTGTGGTTTAAATGGTTTAGTAGAAGGGACCTTTGAGGACTTCCCAGCAGTTCTTCATCCGAGTTCTTGCGAAAAATAAAATATCCTGGCAAGAAAGAACTGGTTCTGTATGCCTCAAGCAATAAGACACGTGTTTTGTAATACGATGTGTATTGGACGTAGGCCCAACAATAATACTTTTTACAGCAGTGAGCTGCTTGTCTACTTTCAAAACTTGAAGAGCTTGAAGGCATTGACAAAGTCGCATGCACATAAATTAGACAGCGTCATTTTTATTGTCTTAGGCATCCTGGTACTTGTTCAATCTATGCTCACTGCAATGTAGCTTGCAGAAGAGTTTTAGGTTTTCAGATTAAAAACTTGTAGCCCGAGGTGTCTTCCAACAGTCTAACGGTTGCGTAAAAGTGATAACTGGAATATTTCTTACCCAACTTGACGTCAACTGTGGGCTTCACTCACAAAAGGAAGGAGTTCTCCACATTAACGTCATGATTCTGACTCTGACACCTGTTATGGGTATAATTTATAGATTAAATGTCAGTTTTCTTTCAAATCAACCTTTTTCTCTTTAACAAGCAGGAGTAATCTTTAACATCATGGCTACGCATCGTGTTTCAAGTTCAACATTTCTTTCAAAAATACGTTTTCCCCAACAGGAAATTAAATGTTTTAACTTTTAACATCCGAGTATCTTCATAGAGCCGTTGTGAAAAGCGGTGCGAATGTCAGAAAGGATCTCCAGAAGCAGCCGTGCAGTGAATTAAAAAAAAATTCTGACTGAAAACTGTTTGACAGTCTCATTGCTGTTCATGACCAGTTAACAGCTCAATTTCCAGGCAGCAGAGATGAAATTTGATAGTAAATAAATAACATCATCAGTCATTAATAAGCACAGTAAATCCACCACCTTTGCTTTTGCCACTCCTCTTAAAATGTTTCTCTGGCTGAAGGGAATTGAGGTGTTGGAGTTGGGGATATGATCCTTTTCCTTCTGATTGCTTAAAAGTCGATATAAGCTAATCCTTTACTGGCACACAACTTCCCAAACCAGTGCTGCTGACATACAGACACTCAGCTTCTGTCCCTTGTTCACCTAACAGTGATGACTTACAGACAAACAGTGAGACACAGCAATTATGTCTTGAAAGGAAGGTTTACCCCTCTTTTTTCTCCAAAAGTGTTAATCTGTATTTTTGGCAGGGAACAGGAAAAGCATAGGACAAGTCCTTTTGCAAGCTGAACTACAGACTAAAGGCTCTCTGTTGCTTCATCTGAAGTGTTGAAATCGGTTCTCATTGATGTAGTCGAGTGACAAAAATTGTGTCATCTTGTTCGCTGGGAGGCATCCTCCTCCCCTTCTCGACATCAGGCCTGGGTCGAGTAATTTTGCTGAGACAGCAATGTTGACATTTAAATTTAACTAGTTGACTTCCAATATGCTTTTTCTTATCCACAGACAACATGGATACTTTTGAGGAACTTTTACAACACGTCTTAAAGACGTGCATTTGTCAAAATTTTCACAAAATACTAACAAAGATTTTGCACTGATTAAAACAAAATGAAGCGTTTATTGATTCTGTTGTTTTTATGTCAGTACAAAAGTAGGGGAGAGCTCAGACAATTTAGTAATTTTTTACTTATGCTGTCCTCTATGTAAGCACAAACGATAGAAAAGTTAGAAAATGTCCTGCCTTTATTTTAGGATGTTTCCTTTCAGTTGCAATGGTAAGAATACATCTATGACTTACAAGAAAAAAAATATATATATTTTTTTAAATTGAGAAGTTGGCAAGTTGAGCAAAGCCAGGGACTAAATTACCTGAGCTTTTGTATTATCCTGAAGGGAATATTAAGCTACATCAAAAGTCAAGTACAAAGATATTGTTCAAAATATCTAAATAAAAATCATGACACAACACTTGAAAACTATCAAACAGTGTGACAACTGTAACAGACTCCCATGGTTTTCTCACAAACTAATTACTCTACGTTGCATCACCTCCAGGTTGCAGGGAAATGTGAAGTGCTGCTCTTTCCCTGCAGTTCCTCCAATCTTATGAGTTTGAGGCAGCTTCTTCAGAACATTTCTTTGTGGGAAGAGTGTCGCATCATCTTTCATAAAAGCAAAAGTAGTTTTTTTCTTTGGCAGGGCTCCCTTTGATTCTTCTGAGAAATCTTGGACACTCTTTATCACCACAAATGTTACAACAAAGCCAGCGTTACTCTTAGTTTGTGTGTTCCGTTGTGTGCTACATTTTGATCGAGCTACAGTACGCTACTCCTTTGTTTTCTGCTCTGATCCATCAACTGTGAGACCTTCCGTAGACAAGGGTGTAATTCAAAGCATTTAATTTCCAGTCAAGTTGTAGAAACATCTCAAAGATGATCAATAGAAATCTGATGCACTTATTTGTGTAACATCTTTAAATGTTTTTAATACTTACAAATATTAATGAAAATATATTTTCACTTTTATGTTATGGAGGTTTTAGAGCAGATGTTTTTGAAATATAAACTCTGTAGCTGTTGCTTCATTATTTTGTACACTTAGTTTCACATTTACTCGTCAACAGAGAGGTTGTTGCATGCAATGTTGATTAAAAAGTAGCCCAAACAGAATCTTTCATCACTCATTTGTGGTTTTCTAGTCTATTTGAACATGTAATAGACCCACTGTAGCACCTGCAAAACAGGCCACATAAACATGCAACAAAGCCTATTTTAACCCCTAGTTTAGAGTAACAAATGAAAGCAGCCAGAGAGGAGAAGAGCTAACGTCCTGCGGGATTCTCATTTTACATCGTAACTCTGCCTGGCTTCAACCCGAGAAGAGGTCTAATCACTCAGAATAACTAAGAACACCTGGGTGTGAAAGATGTATTAAATTCAAGCAAAGTTATCAGAGGAATAGAAATGTAAGTAAAAAAAAACGAAAAAGCATTCAAAGATTTAGAGACTTATCAAAACAATATGACAATGAGTTTCAAATAAGCTATTCTTTTCTTTGTTTTTACCTTCAACCTTACAGCTAACAATTTTCTTGCTTTTTATCACTGGGCCTGAAGTTAAGCAGTCTCTTTGGTGGAAAGTCGTGAATGTTTATGTCTGTTTCCTTCCAATACTAAGCTTTAAGACTAGAGCAGGAAATGGGAATCCAGCTCCTGCTGCCTTCGGGCTGCAGTAACTGTCGTCTGTCTTTTATCCTACCGTACAGGAGACGGAAAACATGGCTCATTTCAGAGCTTCAGCTCATGTTAGATGTAGACATTTACGAACCAGAAGAGAAATGGTTATCCAATTATATGCTTCAACCCTGTCATTTACAAAAACGTAACTCTTTGTCACAAATATTTGTTTTGTTCCAATTTGGGTATTAGGCTTTTAGGAATCTCATTGTAGATACGTAGTTCACACCTGGTTTAAATGGTTTATCGTTAACACAAGTTGCGCTCAAAACATTGCTCTAGTATTCAGTTAAAATTATAGATCTTTGCTACATTGTTTCTTTTGTCAAGATAAAAATAAATTTGTCATTTATTGCATTTTAAAACAAGTTTTTCTTTTTAAAAATCCATGTTTTGATTTCATACATTACGGAACAAATCACATATATGTAACAAAATCAGATTTTGGAAAAAAAATTTTACACAATGAATGTAGAATAAATTAAGTTTTTTTTTAAATTTACACTTTAATGCATTTCTCAGAGTATGTAGGAAATTTTAACTTGTAAAAAATGACTTGCTGTTTCTATTGAACATATATGATGTAACAGAAAGGACAGTTCTTCAAACACACAATTGAAAACAGCTGATCAACAATCAAGAAATGACCACAAGAACTAAACTATATGTGTATCGCTGTACATAAACATGACATTTGCCATACAATTTTTTGGGTTGTACCTGGAACTCATTGGTCAAAAGTAACTAAAATTTAACTTCTATGGCGCATATACAGTGTGACATACAGTCACAGAAAGTATGACTATGTGGAAAGTTCCTGTTACGTATGGAGGAGGATTTGGGATGCCTCTCCTCCACAAAAGCAATAGTGTACACTTTTTTAAAGTGTATCACATTATAAACAATAAAAATCTGATGACAACTGTCAGCCAATGAGCAAAACTAACACAGAAATACTGTACCTCAATGGACAGTATTTCTGTATATTGTGACAAATATTTAGATCTTTGTCTTCTTAGTACAAAGATCTAAATTGCTTGGAAAAACCTAAGAAGTGACCTGAAGAGAGGGCCAGCAGTGGTATCCAATGTGTTTTTGGAGGTTTACATGGTTAAAACAATCTATATAAAACACACATTTCACTGCCAGATCTCTGCAGAAATTGACGACAGGCCTAGTACATACCACTTTTTTCTCAAAGCAACAGTAAGAATATGGATTTATGTTGAGTACATTATAAAGAAATAAAAGCTGCCTCCAAACTCTAGAAATGATTATGATACAGCTATAAATGCTGCGTTGTTGCAGTTAAAACTGCAAGGTCTCAGAATGATGAGTTTATGTTCCACATTCATGCAAATTCCAAGAAGTCGAAGTGGCAGCATATTTATGACAGATGAGTTTTTCCTTTGAAACTAATCTGTGTATCAGTCAGCTGTTCAAGATAACTTTTCATCGAGAAGTGATGAAACACACATATTCCACCTTCATATGGTCCAGGACACCGAGGAGAGTAAAAAATGACTCTCTAAAAAAGCAGCCGAATCCATTACCTCATCACCCAACTAAAAACACCCGGTGCGCCCCCACCCTTTGACTCAGCATCTTTCACTTTTGCACACTACATCGCTCTTTCCTGTTTGTTCGATCTTATTATTACTATCAGGGAAACTTCTCAAGTCACACGTTGACACAGCGAGTTCCACTACCTCAGCAAGATGGCGTCGGGGTTTCACGGCACTTTTCTGACCGGGGGAGGACAACACCTTCCAGCTCTGGAGGAGGGGGGATATCCCACAGGCCGAGATGCATGTACCGAAACGACAAGTTTGCCTTCCACTTGCCTGAGTCGAGACGAGGTTTGTTTGTACCCTATCCGTTTTTAGAAGATGGTTTGATAAAGTTTCAAATCTTATCTCATCTTGCACAGCCCCCCTTTCAGACAAACAGCTCCATTCCAAAGTGAAACACCCGCAGTTTTGAAGAAAAGAGACGCCCACAATTTATAATTAAAAGGTTACATGAGTACAAAAAGGTCCTGAGAATACTGGTGACATTTAGAGCTAATATAACTCCAGCTGCAGGCATCGAGACATAATGCAATTGTATCACAAGTCAGCCTGTATAGATCCCCAGATTTCGCTTTTACTAAGATGTTAGTGATCGTGAAAATTATACTTCACCCTGTCTATCTTTTAAAGACTGAATCTGTGGAAATCTGCTCTGCACTACATGCCTATTTAAAAAAAAACAAAACACTAAAGAAACCTTGGCTCTCATTTGCGAGGCAAAAAGAGCGGATTTCTAATAATTTTTTCTTCCATGAAGCCAATATTCACTTCACCCAACTGTGAGGTTATCTGTTGCCCAGCACCTGCAGAGTACAGGTGGGAGGGGATGCAAACATGAGTGGGAGATTCACTGAAACAAAACGGTGCATAGCCAGTTGTTGGTATTTGTTGGAAAACGGTGCTGAACAGAAGCTAAACGAGTTCTGATTTTACGAGACTGTTTGATAAAGTTTCAAATCTTATCTCGTCTTACACACCACTTCATTTCCAAGTAAAACGCCCACTGTGTTGAAGAAAAAGGACGCCCACGACTGAAAGTGGGCCAAGTCCCTCTAATTTCTAACAGATGAGTTTGCTACTGTTAACTGAACTCTGCCTGAAAATGTGAAGCTGTAATGTGACAACTCCTATTCAATAATTATTTAAAATGGAGCTTTACTCAGATTAATTTCTTGAATCTTTGTATTTTATTAAAAATGTTGATGTTCATTTCAAAGTGTGTGGGAAAACTGGCCCAGATTTGCATTATAGTTGACTACTGAAAACAACTTCATGACAACTCCTGAACACTGATTTTATTGTTCTTTAACCACTCTGTAGCTAATTTGGGGGTATGCTTAGAGTCAGTTTTTATTTTGAAGATCAATTTGCACCCAAGCTTTAGTTTCCTGCCTGATGCTTTAATATTTCAACACAATGTTGTTTTTTCATAATGCCATTTTTTTTTTGTGAAGCACACCTCTCTCTCTTGCAGCATGATGCTGCCACCACTCTACTTTAGGTGATTGCAGGTTTCAAGCATCCAACTTTTTCCTCCACATGAAAGAATAACTAAGCCAAACAATTTTAGTTTCTTTGGATCACAGTATATTTGTTCTAAAATGAAGCTCTCTGGAGGAATTTGATGTAATTTGAGTTATTATGTTGCTTTTGGAGTAATGGCTTCTTCATTGCAGCATGACCTTTCAGCACGTCATTCAGCCATTATCTTCTTAAGTTTTTTTGTTTTTTTTTTAGTTCTGGGGTTGATATGCAAATGTCACTCAAAATCACATCCATCTCTGCTGCACAGAACCAGTGTGCTTTCATGACAGTATGATGACTGCTTCATGCTTCACTTCCCTTCACTTTATTTTTGTCCTTACGGTAATATGACGTATTTGCTCTAAATTTGTGGTAATAATTGATTTGCCTTGATTTTCCATGATAGATTAGTGTCTTTGTAAACACATCCAAGTAATTTATAATAACATATAATTTAAGAAAATATTGTAAATAAATTTTTAAAACCTTTACCAAAATGTTACATTACAGAACAGCATTCCTTATCTTCCTACAATGGTTTCATTCACTGCTTCATTGAGTCATTATTTGTCATCTTTCGATGTGTTGTAAACATATATACTGCTGGTGGCCACAATCTCAGGAATATTTTTGCAGAATCTGCTGTGCTGGCTTTTCTACACTGAGTAGTTTCTGTTGAAAGCTATTAATCACTGAGGTGAAAAAAAAAACTTAACAGGTTGCGTAAAAATATGTATTTTGGTGAAATAAAAGCAAGTGTCCACTGAAAACCTTCTAAAACATAAAACTTGATATTTATATTGACCTCAATGATGTATTATGGGTTGTTGTTTGTAAAGTTACACAGTCAGTTGGGTTGTTTAGCCTGTCATATAGGAATCATTTTTCATAGTTGTATTTTCACCAAGTTATTCATTCCAAACTAAGTATTTAATTACCAGGCTAAATATTTAGTTAAGCTAAATGTTTTGTCCCAAATTAATTATTTAGTTACCTAATTAAATATTTAGCTCCAAACTAAGTATTTAGCTGGAAAGCTAAATAAGGTAAGAATTTAGTTTACAAAATGAATATTTAGCTTCAAACTAACCTTTTAGTTTGCGCAATAAATATTTAGCTCTAAACTATATCTTTAGTTAACAAGATAAATATTTAGTTAGCAAGCTGCTACCTAAATAGCACACTAAATAACAAATATTTATTTAGTATGCTAACTAAATATTTAGTTTGGAGCTGTGAACTAAATGTTACATTGGTAATTAATTATTTAGTTTGAAACTGTGACATTTATAAATTAATGAATAAAATCCTGATGATATGACTTAAAAATGAGCCCCGTTTTTGTCCTGTTGTGAAAAGTTAAAAAAAATTTGCTGTTAATCGTTGACTCTGTAACTTTAGAAATGGCTCTGCATACGATATACATTGTTCTACTAAAGCTACTGGTTTGTGATCACAAAGCTGTTCTATTTTCTTTTCCTGTACTTATTGAGATCTATATTCAGATGGAACATGGACAAATTTTTTCTGTCTTTGGAAATAAATAATATCCTGTGTCAATTGAACATTTTACATCCTCTTTCATTTTGTAGTATTAAAGTGCCTGCCGTATTGAGATGCAAATGGTTGGCCAGGGTGGAATCTAAAGCATCCTCATAAACATATCACTGACATTTTTACAGTAAAACGGACTCTGGTTTGAATTTGTAAAACAATAAAACATCCTGAGGTATTCAGGAGGGTTTTATTTTGTCAACTATTGCCAAAAATTATAAACTATTTCTGAGAACCTCAGTCCACAGATTGTAGAGCACAGCATTTTTGACACCTGCATTCTCATCCTGAGGATAAATAATATTGTTGTGTTTTTATTCACTGGGAGTAGAAGTGAATGTGATCATTTATGATGATAAAACAAATTGATGACTGACAATGTCATGACACAATTAGCAAATACTGACAAATATAATGAACACTGATAATGATGATACTTGACTGTACATGAAACCTGCAGATCAAAAGTGACGTAAAGCTGAATCTTATTTGATTGAGATCCAAACTATCATGTTCTAAGCATACCTTGAATTTTAGTTTCTTCTCAGTAGACCCACTGTTCTCTTAATAAAATGGATTGATGATTCTACAGGAATAACAAAAAAAAAAAAAAAAAAACATATTTCCCCAATAGCTACTGTAATGCCAAGCTTCCATCCATCCATCTTCTGTACAGCCTTGTTCCTAATGGGGTCAGGAGGAGTGCTGGTACCCATCTCCAGCGAACATTTCGGGCGAGAGGCGGGGTCACCCTGGACACAATCTCAGGAATATTGTGCAGGGCAACACAGTCTGCCCTGCGACAGACTGTGTTGCCCAGTCTGTCGCAGGGCAACACAGAGACAGACAATCATACACACATACTCACAACTAGGAAGAATTTAGAGAGACCAATGAACCTGACAGTCATGTTTTTGGAGTGTGGGAGGAAGCCGGAGAACCCGGAGAGAACCCACGCATGCACAGGGAGAAGACGGGAATCGAACCCAGGACCTTCTTGCTGCAAGGCAACAGTGTAAACTGCACCACTGTTCAGCCTAATGCCAATCTTCTGGATAGGTATTGAGGGATCAAGTTGAACAGCATTCCTTATCACAACAACCTGTGGATCTATTTTGTTTTATAAAAACTTTTACTTTTCTTCCAACTTTGGGCTTGAAGAGACTACTAAAACAGTGACTGCTTTTCTGGTGTCGTATTCATGATTCATGTACACACACACACACACACCATCTCACGCATTCAAACAAACACTTATACTTGTAGGAAACACATAAGCACACTTGAACCTGTTACACAAATAAATTAAACCACAAGGAAAAACATGTACCCAAAAAAAAAATAAAAAATGTGCACTTCAACAGCTAACACAAGAAAAAAACACTTGTCCTTTTTCATGTCTCGATTTACTGATTAATCATTTGTCTCTCGGGAGATCTAGTCAGTTTTCCCTGACATGTTGCGATTAGCTTTTATCAAAGCAAAACCACAAGCCAAACAAACCCTTCAACACCCACACACACATATATGCAGAGAGACGCACACACAAAAACATATCCTCCATCTCGCCTATTCGGCGCTCCAGCATGACGCCACTAAAGAAACTGAGCGGTATCCCCAGCGGCTGTTTTCCTGTAAGTGCTTTGCAGAATCATGTCATGATGTTGCTGAGACAGAAGAGGAAGGTCACTGGTCTGAATGGGTGACTAAACCCGCTTACTTCTCTATCCCTTTATTTTGCTTCCCAGAAATAATTTTTTTCTCCAAATCTTTCTGACAGGAAGTCAAAGACTTCGTTGGTGTTGCTGCCAAACGATATGCAGTAAATATTTCTTCTGGATATGTTCTGTTAAAGTTACAATTATGGAAGGTGTCACCCTCTGTACTTCATTAAAAGCATTCACCATAAATGAGATCCAGATGATTGAAAGCAGATATGATGGAATTAGATCCATATTTACTATAAATCCATTCATCTTGTTCTTTTTTAGTGTGCTCTCTTTTGTCTTTAATTAAAATGGAAAAAGCTGTTGGGCAATCATTTCTTTCATTTGATCTTTTGCTTATTTTCCAAAAGCAACACATTGTTTTTGTTAGCATATGAGATGCAAAGCTCCATCAGTGCTAATCTTGGCCATAAGGTGAGTACAACGCTATTATTAAGTCAGCAATATCATCAGGTCAAAAATCACCAGATCCTTAGAGGATATAATAGTAACTTTTCTTGAAAGTTAAAGTTTGAAGTTGACATCAGCCTGTTGCTGATTATCATCATATCATTCCATTTATTCCTCTACTAGCACCCAATTAATCTAAGACTTCCCCAAAGTCTGAAAGATCTTCATGACATTTAAAATGTGCCTGGATTACATCAAAATTATTTCAAATGTGACGATCAACATTGAATACTACTGTGCTCTGTTATTGTGAAATAGGGCTTTCCCTGCTGCATTGTGCAATTGGTATCACATCTGCACAAGGATGTTTTCTGACATTTTTGGGAATTTCCCTATATAAATGAGAGATTTATGCACCTCTACCATCAGTGTCAGCCTTGCTACAGAGGAGGGAAGACCAAAACAATTTTAAAATGGTGGTCTCTGTGCTTGTATATATATTTTAAAACATTTATTTAACCAGATATAAAATCAAGACCTCTTTCAACAGGGTGACCTGTGAAAAAGGTCACCCTGGTGAAATAAGAAATTTGACGAAACGCCCAAATTAATTTCTTCATTGACCTTTGTGAGTTGATTGCACCAAGGCTCTGAAGGCTAAAATGTTTTGAGAGGTAAATATGAGGCCACAATTTTATATTAAGTGCGATAAACAGATGTTGCATTTTAAGTACACCATGAAAAGTATGCAACTGGGACCATTGCACTTACTTGTGTGCATAGTTTTGATCATTGCACTGTATTTACTGGGGCAGAGATTATGAATTATTAATCTCAAGATCATAGAAGAACATTGAACGAATGATAATTTCTTGCGTCACATTGCATTATTGGAGTGTGGCAGCTCGGCGTAGATAATTTGAGGCTGTCGTCTTGGTATGAGGTTAGCATAGCCAGTCCTACTTCAAATTCTCTAATAATCAATTCAAGCTAGTGATTCATGTGATTCATCATGGATAACCTGCCATTGTTGCTCCCAGACTCCTCTACACCACAACTCATCGACTCAGCAGTCAACTAGACAGCAACAAAACCTAATGTCACACAAGAAAATCTGTAATCCTTGAACTTTTCAAATGTTTCCTTGTTTCAGCTACAAATTAATGGTATTTTATTGGGATTTGACATGACAGGCAAAAACAAAATAGCACATAATTGTGAAATGGAAGGAAAAGGATACAGTTTTTACAAGTAAAACCTAAAAAGCATGGTGAACATTTGCATTCAAACTCTTTGCATAAGAGTACATAAATAATAAATTGAGTTTATCTGTGTGTAATGTAATCTTATAACAAATACAGCTGTTTTTTGGAGTGCACTAGAGAACAAAAAGCATAATGAAGGATAAAGTTGTGGAAAAATTTAAAGAAGGTTTACATTATAAAACAATTAATCTATGAAAATCTGATGTTAAAATTAAACTCATTATCTGAAAATAAAAAGAGTAGGCAGTAAACCTATGGCAATAATATAGTAGCTGCAGAAAAAAAATGCATGGAGCCCAAGATTTCTTCATATTTGAAATAATAAAAGGTTTTAACATCAATTAATGTATAATACTTTTCACTTAGTGAACCAAGTTACTGAAAATACAGAAAGTTTTCAATAATATTCTAATTTATGCAGTTCAAAGGATATAAGTCCATTCATTAGTTAACTTTGTGCTTTTCTAGTGTATATAAGGGGACATGAAAGAACTCAATCATTTGCCTATTTATAGCAACACAGGTGTTACAAATGATATCAGTATGGTCTCCAACACTCAGGCTGCAACTAATAAAATCTTGAGGTTTAAAAAAGGCTGTAATATCTTCCACGTGGCTTTTTATGAACCACTGTGATTGACAGCTGGAGCTCTGATAACTCTCCCACCTATTCACCTCACCATTGACTTTTACAGCATGTGTTTAAAGTATAAGATTTGACTTTCTCCAGACACCCAGTTCTACAGCAGCGGTCTGAAAGTTACACTGGCAAGACACAACGTGCCTTGACGCAATGCTTTGGTGGGCTTAAATGTTTCTACAATACTGCCATGTTAGCAGAATTTACCTTGGCTGGTTTATATATGATAAGATTAAATCTAATTGTTGTGTTTGTTATTACTGTAGAGAGTAATCCACTGTGAGAATAAAATATAGTTCTTTAGTATGGAAGGGTTTTTTTTTTTTTTATATAATTCAAATCTTATTGATTTCTTGCATAATGTCAAATAAAATACAAACATGAACAGAAAAAGGCTGGTGTACACTCCCACCCTCCCATTCCCCAGGGTACAGCTGTACATATGAGTGTCACAGTGTTAATTCAAAAACTTATAGTACCTGGGAAAAAAGTTAGTCCAGGAAAAACAAGAAGCTTTATCCAACCAAATCACACAGAAGCCGTAGTCCTTTTCTCAGAGTCCCAGAAACTTTTCCGTTCCATGTTCCCGTTCCCTTCTATGTTGTAGAGCCTGGTTTCATAGGAAGCTGTGGTCGTCATTGATTTAATCCATTCATTTAGCTCAGGACATTTTGTGGTCTTCCAATGTCTTAAGATGATCCTACAGGCTGTCACCAGACCGACCACCACAACTGGGGTGTTTGGCATCTGAGACCTGTCTCCCTATAAACACAGTTCTGGAGTCTGAGGGATATCTGAACCAAGCCACGCTCCCAGAGTTTCCAAGACTTTAGTCCAAAAAGGTGAAACCATAGAGCAGTCCCAAAAACAATGCAGACATGTGCCCACCTCTTTCTTACATTTCCAACACATATTGTCTGACATTATTTTCATTATATGTAGCCTAGTAGGCGTATGATAATATCTGTGTAGCACCTTACACTGTATAAATTTACTTCTGGCCTCCTTCACATATTTACCACTGTCTGACAAAACACTCAACCATTTTTCTTTTGTATACTCTATTCCCAGATCTTTCTGCCATAAAAGTTTAATATTTGACGATTCACCACTTAAATTATAACTTATCAGCTTATAAAATTGCGAGGTGGTGTGACGGTCACGCAGCATCCTAATATAGTTCAACATCTCATTTCCTACAATCTTTTTAAACTTTGAGGTAACACAATGTCTCATCTGTAGATATTTCCAAAAATTCGCTCTACCTTCCAAATTAAATGTATGAGTAAATTTGTTGAAGGACATGAATTTCCCGTCTTTATACAAATGACCAATGGTGCATATGCCGTGTGAATGCCACTGCCTCCAAAACACAGGTGTTTGACCAATACATAGAGCAGGATTATTCCAGAGAGACGTATATTTCTCTAGCTGATGTGGAAGCTTTAACAATTTATGTATCTTTGACCAAACTTTACAAGAACGAACATATACTGGGTTTGTTGTGTCGTTCCTTTGAGATAATTTGTGTTTTGGGTCAAACGGTGAACAAATATCCCTTTCAAACTGTAACCAGTCCTGCCCGTTCTCACCTTCCCAATGTTTAACTAATTTAGCCATCTCAAATGACAAACAGTAGAGCTTAGGATCCAGAAGTCCTAGACCACCCTTATCCTTAGGAGCATACAATTTTTCTAGTTTTATTCTCGCTCTTTTACCTCCCCACGAAAATTGTTTAGTCAAATTTTCATACCTTTTAAAAATATCGAGTGTAATTGTAATAGGAAGCACCATAAGCACATAGTTAAACTGAGGGGCGGTAATCATTTTTATGATATTAATCTTACCCCATAACGTCAGTTTTATCT
>CAEGAE010010521.1:0-14642 GCA_903067095.1 Girardinus metallicus
AAATATATTTTAATCAGAAAACAACTGAAACTAAATGGCTTCCAGAAAGACAAATACATCCCGACTTCAAATTTAACAATAAGGTTGCCGTCTGACATGAAATTCTTAATTTAAATTTCCTCTGGGGCAAAAGTTCAAATGAATCAGTTATAAAAAGAAATGTGGGACATGAAGACAGTACAAAAGAAAATGCTTATTTTATGTAAAAAAAGCTTTTTTTTGTATGATTCCATACACAACAGAAGTATGTAAGGAAAAAAATCTAATCAAATCAAATTTTATTTGTATAGCACATTTCAGCAGCAGGGTATTTCAAAGTGCTTTACATCATAACAAACACAGAACACAGGGTCATGCAACATTGAAAAATCAAAAGCATTACATTATGTCAAGTGCCACTGTTAAATTCATAATTGATTATGTTTCAAATGTAACTCTAAACAGGTGGGTTTTAAGTCTAGATTTAAATGTTAAATTCAGCCACAGAGTGGCAGTGTTTCACAGAAAAACATCTCTGCATTAAAAGCATTTGTTGAACACAACACAGCTCCTTGGTAGTGTGGGGAATATACAAGTACAGAGCCCACAAAAATTATTCACTTCCTTGGATGTTTTATATTTAGCACCGACCAGCCATGCGCTGTGATGGCCTATTGAAATCTCTGTTTTAATTATAGTTCAGTTTAAATGAATCGGCTTTTTGGAGGTCCTCCTAGGAAATGTCATTTTTCCAGTATCATTCATACATACACAAGCATTCATTAGGAATTTTAGTCGATTGAGTACTACAGAGTACTCGATTACTAAAATATTATTTTACAAAAGCCCTAACTAATGTTACTTAGAAGTGCATATTTATCCACTTTCCTGCCATGATTCTCAGGGCCGGCCTAAGGCATAAGCAAACTCAAACTAAGTGATTTTTTTTTTTTTTAGTAATGACTTCTATGTGATTATATTAACAAAAATACACAATTTCATTATAAAGTTGGGATTTTTTTTTTTACAATAATATATATTTGATAATGTATGTAGAAATCATTCTTACATGGACAAAAAATAAAAATAAAAAAATAGCTCTTGGGCACCCCCTGGTGACCGCGGTTAGCAAAAAAATTTAAAAAAAGGACTTATCCTTCAGAGAGAGAGAAAAGAAAGAGGAAGAATAGAAAAAAAAAGCCAAGATAAAGGTTTGTTTTCATTCGTCTTGGTAATGTAATGTTTATCAGAAAGATTTGTGGAGCTGCTAATACAAACAACTTGATAGCAACATGAACGGTCCAGTTCAACAGCCAAACATTTATCTAGCATCTTTGTATTTGTGTGAAACTGAGCTTTAACTTTAAATGAGCTGATCCTCATGGTTGGCCCTAAATATTGTTGGCTTCAAAATGGTGTGTTTGACAAAGTTTGATAAAAATAATTAAAGAATATAAATTTTTGACATTGTCTATCAAAATGTTTTTACATCAGGCTGCATGGCTACTGCATTAATATATCAATGAGCCAAGTTGTAGTTGGCAATATATTAATTTGCTGCTGAGCATGATAATTTATGTGGCTAAAACAAGCATTATTTTTACATAATCTTCTCAGTTATGTGAAATTTCTCCTATTAAAATTAATTTTCACCTAAATTATTTTTTAGGTGAAAATGCTGCATGACGACAATTGATATGTTCAGACTTCAGTTGAGATGAAATGACGGATGAAGAATCACTAGTTTATGTTCAAGCTTTGAACTATGAACACAAATTATTTCATTTCAGCCTGAAGGAACTGAACTGCATTAAGAATCTCTAAACCTACCTGTGTGTTATTGGTGGAACTCAATTCAGTGTGATCGAGTGGCTCGTTGTTCCTGTGGTGAATCCGTTGGTACAAAACCATGACAGGAAGAGTCAGCTTCTGACCTTGTGCATTCAGGGAGTGGACGGAGAAGCGTTGGTGGCCCTCATGAAGAATGACCTGTCTCTTTACCTGGATTAGGCCAAGAACCACAGTCATTAGTTCAGTGTCCTGTTAAATCTCAGTTTATAGGACTCTTGATTAGTACCATTTTTCTACCGGTCTGGGTTCCCAAACTAACTCTACAGAAACAATTCAAAATATTTCAAAGTGAAACACTGCTTTTACACCTCAGTGTTACTAAAAGAACCAGGGCACACTGTCATTCTACTTAGGGCAGAAATACGGGACTGATTAGACCAACTAAAGTCTCTTGGGACTCTTGAGATGGAGTGATGGAACTATAGGTAGGATCAAAATTCTTCATACTTGAGGCAGAATTAGATGGGTATATTATATTGATTAAAGCTGCAGCATGTAACTTTTATTTAAAAAAAAAAATCCATTCATCCATCATCTTTACACATTTATCCCTACTGGGGTTGCAGGCACCTATCTCCAGTGGTCAACTGGCGTCCATCTTAGAAAGTCCATCTTTCTAAGATGGACTTATAAAAAGTATATTTTTTACATACTAAAAATATAAAAAGTACTTTTTTTACATTTGTTAAAATTTTCACCATGGCATGACAGTTTGCCATGGTGAAAGATTATCCATCTCATGGCTATGAGATGGATAATCTGTGAACAAACAATCAATCTCCTCCACCTCCTCCCCTGAGCTATAATTGAAGAACTGTACTGCTCCCGACCAAAAACAACCAATCAGAGCGCGAGGCAGGTCTTCGCGCTGCCAGAAAAAACATCATGTATGAGCTGCTAAATGTGCTCAAATTAGTGGAGGAAAACCGTTTATCCTCCGTCATCAATGTCCATGATAGCTAGCTTGATCATTCACTACAGTCAGTCTCTGACAGCTGCAGTGTAGCAGAGAGCAAAGGGAAGAGATTTGGGAAAGGGGGGGCAGAGCAGCACCATGACCGATTGTGATTGACAGCACTAAAATTTGCATCCTGGCTTTGATTGGTTGCTTCTGAGTAGCACTGGGAGAAGGCATTAGAGCTCCATTCTGTCTCATACTGAACTGTACGACAAGTTACATACTGCAGCAGCTTTAACATGCATTTTCTAAAATATTTGATTGTTGCAATACCAAAAACTTATCTGGAACATATTTTCTCTTTAGGGAGAGCCCTGTGTCATTTGAGAAACTATGTTATGAGTTTCAAGTTTTGCTTAGAGTTTGAATATTTTTGAGCATGGTCGATGACATGGTTTCCGCAACTAATGAGTAAAACGAAATGCTGAATACACTCAAATTGTAGAAAGCTAAGAATAACATAGTGATAATAATTAATGTTGCACGGACACAAAATTATCCTGGAATTTAAAGACATTGTAAGTTTTATATTGTACAAGTTGTTTTTTAATCTAAATTAAAAAAAAAATCTGTATTAATATCTAATTAACGCAGATATTAATCCAGTTGTTTTAAAGCTTATAGATGATTATATATTGTGTGGGTTCTGCCTCTGTTTGTACTCACCATTAACATCCCATCTGTCCGGACCAGAAAACGGTTGTCATCAGAGCTGAAAAGGAATCTTGTGTGGCCAGTACAGTCAGTGAAGCCAACTGGAAATCCACAAAATAACAAAATGTTAAACATGTACATTAGAAACTGCTACCGGGAACTGGAAATTATGACTGTTAGGAAATTATGTCAAGATTAAAATAAAAATAAATGATAAAAACATCATAGTATTTATAAAGGGATTAAAATACACACTGATGTTAAGTTAATTTTGGCATTTGTCACATAAGCAGGTTTCTGAAAACCTTCCAACAGTTCACTAAAGTCATGCTGAATTCATGCACCGATATTCCCATGATGTGAATGGGAAAAAGACAAAATCGCAAACAGGAATGTGGAAATCTGATGGTGGTTGTTACAGAAAATTAAATAAAGCAATGAGAAGAAAATATTCAGATGAGAAAGAGGTAAAGCAGAACACAGGTGTGACCATGAAAGAGAATCCGACAAGGAAGTAGAAAGGTATATATGCAGAGTGAGTGGTTCTGCAGCTCCTCGACACATCACAACGGATAAAGTCATGACACAAAATTATACCTTGTATTAAGACTGTATAAAGTCCTGATAGCCTAAAGTATTGTGTGACATAAAAGGTCATATGTCAGTCTGTTTTTAGTCATCGATGTGATTCCCCTGCAGTTCTCCACCATCCAGGTGTCAAGAAACGGCTCATTGAGAGCTACCAGCCAGTAACAAGCTGATCATCTGCCCACACACAGGGAGACACAAAGGGACTACGGCAACCAAGACACAAACATCCCGTTTCTGTGGAATCAACCTGCTGCTAGTCAGTTCAGTGCTGACTCTGGGCACCACTGAACTAAGACCAAAGTAAATTATAAGAAAATGTACAAAACCAGAAATACAGGTGAAACTTGTTCTAACAGACCATAACATTTTACTTGATGTTGTTTCAAAAGGAACACATTTAAAGTGGAAAAAAAAATACAATTATTTTTTTAACTGATGCTCTCTTTTTAAAACTTGTTGAACTAGTATGACTGAAGTGAATTACAGACCACAGAAACTCAACATCTGAAATTGCAATCATGCACGTGAAAAAGTACTGCAGAGTCTGAGACAACAATGTGCCGGAACAGGAATGATCAAAGTATTTTCCAACTAAAGTAGCTCTGGAAGAATGTGAAAAGCAACCTCCCTTCACACTTCTTCTATACCAACCAGAAAGACAACAACAAGCTGTCTGCTTTATCGTTTGAACGCAAAGCGATTTCATTAAAAAGATTGCGAAAGATTATAAACGCACTGTACTATACCAAGTATAGTAGAGTACATGTCTTTTCATTTTGGAGAAAAAGTGTTAGCAAACAAATAAATGGCTAAGTGATAATTCAAGAAATAGCTGTCTGGTATTTGTTAGCACACATGTACAGTTTATATGTACATTCTCAGATGCCTGTTGCTTGGGGCTATGGCAGCTACCATCCTGAACCTTTAAAAGCAAAACCTGAAAAACAAGTTTGGGAACATGCTTTACCCTGATGGAGGAAGGGTTGAAGCAAGAGTATAAATAAAATCTGACATTGTGAGATCGATGGCTTTGCCTGCTTATAATAGGGTCTGGGCTAATTCAGATAAAAGCACATAAACCATTTTGAGAATGTGAATATGAAAGAGTGAGTGAGCAGATGACTTGATGAAATGTTCCCACCTTTGCCCAGTATTGTGTCTCGTCTCAGGTGCTTTCTGGTCACATTCAATATCAACAACTTGGACTCAAAACCAGGCACACATGATGACTCCTCTACAGTCGCGACTGTGGAGACCTGAATGAGAAGAACGAAACACAACGGAACATCAAGCTGTTTGTAGCTGTGAAACCTTATATAACATATCTGGCAGTGAATGAAATAACGTTAAATCAAAGAAAGGTTAGAAATTGTCTTTAGAAAATATTTAAACAGTAAAAGAAGAAAAAAAAAACCCACTAAGACGAAAATATTGAAACTGCTGTTTTGGCAGGAAGAAATGTTTTGCTCTTGGGTATCAAAAGTCAGAACCATAGCATTCATTAAAACACAAAACATAAGTTGTAATGGCAGACTGTTACCCTTAAATGAGTTAAAAGGAAATGCCTCCCTTTTCTTTATGCGGGTAAATTATCTCATAACTAAATTAATTTAAAATAAACACGTTCCTTTGATTTGAGAAACACTCTATCACCCTTCTATCATGATTATACAGTTGAAAAAATATTTTATTAACAGTGAAATTAGGCAACAACATAGTGAGTTTACTGTTGATCTACCATGAACTTCAATAGATGCAGCTGGTTCACAGCAATCCATGTGTGATGAATTCGTAATATGTTATTTTGAATTAAATTACAACAAATAGATGTTTTTACAACATAAATTACTATTTGATGCAAGAAGGACATAAAGAGAAAAAATATAAAAACATACTTAAACAAACAACCATTCTGACAAGGTGAGTAAAAGAGGGAAAAAATGGCTTAAAAAAATTGACATTTTATTAAACGAATATTTGATACAACGGGGATTACTTGGGATGAGAAGAGGAAGTCTTACCTGAAATAAAGTGATCGCAACGCTCCAAATAATGAGCCAATTGGTTCCCATTTGTGTGGAAAACCTTCTGTCAAAACTCTTCACAAATAAAATGGAAGGAAGAAAACAAAAATAAATAAAAATAAATGTGTAGATCTTATCTGTAAACTTGATATGTAGAGCCTCTCTCTGGGATGTTTTCTGAAGAAGTTTCAGTGTGTGGATGAGCTGCTGTGGGTAGTTTCAATGTTTATTATGTTACAGGTGAACTTGTTCCGGATTCTTTTTATGGTCACGGAAACAGAGCAAAACTGAAGTGGCACATACCACAAGGTTTGTAGGTATTTAATGTATTAGTAAGGAAACAACTATTCAACTATTGCACACCTACCACACAGGTAAGTACACACACCCCCGCAAGTTCACCCCTACCTACACACACGCACACACACGTACCAAAAGAGTGCTGTGCAGAACACTTATTTGAATATTTTCCGGCAGTTTTAGTTTCACTTTGGAATCTGCTGTCAGAATGATGGTTTGTACCACCAGCTTATCTCATCCAACAAATGATCTTAAAGCTCTCACATGTGGCAACCTGGCAAAACAGGCAGAGCAGGGACACTGGGTGGCTCAGTTAGTGGAGAGCATGCACCATGTGTGGAGTACAACCCTCAACGTGGTTGTACTGGGATTGATTCCCAGTCTTGGACCATTTGCTGCATGTCTTTCACTTCTCTCTTCGTCTGCTTACTGTTGAATAAAAGGCTTCCGGAGCCCAAACATATCTTAATGAGTAAAAAATCAGGAAGATTTTGACAGCCTAGGAGGTGTGTATGTACACCTTCACAAAACAATTGTGACTCACTGCTAATTTCACCTGTACTTCAGGCACCTCAAAAAAGTGAATTGGACACATGCAATCTGTGTAATTAAATTTTTATGTGAAGCAGGCGCTTGGAGTCCAATATTTTTCTGGCTTTGTATAATGTAAAAGCAACAATAATTAACTTTGAACCCCCTCCATTGAGTGTTGCCTTTTACAAAATATCACCAGTAAATCTGTTGCCTGCTCACAGCAAAATAAACACCAGGAGGATCTGGGCTTTAAGAAAATGTCAGAAATGTGTATTTCAGGCTTGCCTGCAATACCTATTGCAGTTTTCTGGCCATTCGCCAATTACCTATCTTTTAAAAATCTTAACCTGCTCATTCCAATTTTGGCCGATACCATTTTTCTTTGTCTGAAATGTTGCTCAATATAGCAAGAAAGTTGTTGGCAACAGTGGGGTCACTATTGTTAATTGTAAATGTGCAGATAGAACTTGGTGGGCCGGTCTGTCTGTCTAACCTTTCTCACTGGAGAGCAAAAGAGGACAGTGATTGATTCTTAAACATTTGCCAAACTAGATAAAATCAGTGGACAAGATCGGCTTCGTATGCAAAAATCGGCCGATCACCGAACACACAAAATTAAGGAAATTGGCACCGATAAATAGGTTCACCTACTTTGTATGCTAAAAAATGATGCATTTTACCTTCAGATATTACTTTTAGGTTAAAAAAAATCTAGCCGTCTTTGCTATTAACAAAATTGTGGATAAAAAAAGAGGTATTTGCGTGAAAGCATTTTGTACGTAGCCCACATCTGTGTGAGTCTGTGGGTGTGCCACCTGTCCGTCCTAAACCTAAATGTTATTGGTCAGTTTACTTTTGTTTATTTGGCAGCTTGGTGCTCTTTCTGTTAGTTACATATGACTATGCAGTGAAGCTAGCTAAAAACATATGACTATGCAGTGGACGTATTGTGGACAATAAGTCAACTTATTGTGGACTTCACTTTCAACCCTCCCGCAGTTCTACGGGGCGTTGAGTGAAAGTCTCAGAAGTCACTTGAACCTGGGAATTTCCATCCTCCACTTCCCGTGGATCATAGGGGTAGGCTTTGCTTTTCTATCTTTCTCATTTACCATATTTTTAAAAAGCCATTAGATGTGCTGTTTTTGTGAACCATGCGAATATTGGCAGTATTTGTGTGGTCTAGGTTTGTGCTGTTTTTGTGCAACACTCTGGGGATGTGGTTGTTTTCTTGTAGGTCAGGTGCAGTGGCCTACAGGAGCATATTAACTCCGTATTTTTATACGGCTGATAGAATTTACATCTGAAAATGGATTGTGTAAAGACAGCTTCCGTGTTTTAGTTAAAGAACTGAGAAAAAAGATCATGTTCGGAGAGATGTAATACTGAACATATGAACATACCTTCTAGATTTAGTGTTAAGGACAAATAATGTTTTTGATGCAGTACCGTCACTAAACTGTCAACATTTCATGTTTTGAGGCATGAACAGAATATTTATTACTTTGTTAAATAACGTTACAGTAAGTTCCACTAAAAGAATATTTTTTTTTTTGTCTTTTTAACAAAATAGTAAAAGATTATTAAGGTATACTTAGTAAGCATAAAGTATCATGTATGTAAACACTGAAAGTGTTTGATTGAAATATTATATAATAGAGTCTAATTACTAGACACTATTTACAAAGTACTTACACATATTATTGAAATGTATTTATAAAAATATACACATAACCTATTTGAAAATACAACTTCAGAAAAGTATTGTGTATTTGTAATACACACTATATATATATAGATATATATCTATATAGATATATCTATATCTATATAGATATACATATAGTGTACCAAAAATACATTTTTAAAAAGAGTACTAGAAGCATATTTTTAAAAATGTATTTATTTTACATTTTTAGTATAATCTTAATAAGCATACCCACTTGATAACATACTAAAAATGTAGTTCAGAAAAATACGGTATATTTAAAATATACTTAAGTATACTAAGGTCGGTTATTTACAATGCAGGTAAGCTTCATAACACCGAACTGTTGCTTCGCATAAGTCAGGAACAAATGTTCGTGATTGGGTAAATCTTAAAACTTCAACCCAGTCCACGCCTCCAGGAAACAATCGTTTTAAGAAGCTGAGCCCAGACCCACTGAAAGAAACTGGTTTTTTACCAGAATAGGATAAAATACAAGTTGTTGATTTTCTTTGAACCCTTTACGAGTCACATTTTTATTGATCCAGAGGAAATAGGACTGGATTGTTATATAACTGAACTGTTTGTAACCTTAACTCTGAATCTGAGTGAACTGAGTTGTTCTTGAACGAACTGGAGTGAAGGGAAGGAACCAAGCTTCAAAACCATCTGCAGAACAAGGTTGTTATTAATAAGAATAATAATTTCCCTTTATTTGCACCACGTTATAAACACATTATGTACATATGTGCCCAGAGATATCAGCCTCTTCAAGAGGAAACTTTGACCTTTCATTTAGGGTGTTTTCTGTCCAAACCTTTGAGTTTTAATTAACTGAGCTGAGTCCGAAGCACACTTAGCTTCCTCATGTGTCATCTTTTCAGGAGCCTTTAAAGCTTTCTCTGGTCTCAGGATTTGATTCACATCAGGTGTTCATGATCCCCTGAACCTCTTCCTGGTAGCAGCCATATGTCTGCCCAGAGTCTAGAAAGGGTGAGATAACTTTAAGTCACTGAATGGGGACTTGAAGCATCCCAAGGTCTTCCCCAGTGAGAAGAACCTCCTGCTCCCTGTGGTCCTAGTGGTCCTAGAGGTCCTGTGCTCCCGGCCTTCTTTGCTGTGGCCAAGTCAGCTGTCCTTAAGGAAACCAAAGGTGAAGGAAACGTCATTTCTCTTTCTGCCATTCATATTTTCCATTATACAGTTCATCTGCACCGTTATACAGGTCTGCCAGGTGTATTCTGAGTCTGCGGTCTGAGAGCTGCCTTTAAGTGCAATAACACCGAGGGCCCCTAGGCGGTGCCTTTATAACATGTCTGTTTACAATACAGAGAAACAGCAGCACTTATTTAACAAATTTAACACACAATGGCGGACAACAACCGGAATACTTGATGTAGATTAAACAAACAGTAACTTGCATGTATTTCAATGTAAACGAAGACATCTCTCCAGCCAAAGCTGACATTTATGCTGGATGGTGGTTTGTAATACAGATGGGACAATGGTTCACACCTGCAGCTGATTTCTATACTTCTGTTTGGCCACAAGACAGTCTAATCTCATCGGTTCAATGGCATACTTTGCCATGCTTTTAGAATGATCTAGCCATTAATAAGGACATTTGACACTTCAAAATACAAGAAAATAGCAGCCATATTACTGAGTGTAGCTCAATATTTGAATTACTTCAGTAATTCAATTCAAAAAGTGTAATTCAGATATTGCCACATCATATTACATTACATCTACAATGTCGATTTTTGTCAATTTTGAGTTTGAAAAGTCAAAATGCATTTTCCTGGAAACAACCTAAAAGCTGCCATCACCAAAAAAAACAAAAAGCCCAGATGTCAACCTCCAGTGGAACTCTTGTTATAGTGCACTAATATTTACATATACATAGATATAGATTACTTTATGATTATTTTCAATTTTATGTTTTCTTGCATCACTTCCCCTAGGGGGCGCTGTAAAACAAGAAATGAGGCATAAGTCTTGTGTGGCCTGTACGCTCATTTTATTTTCTGCTAATAAAAATATCTGAAACGTGTAGTTTCATTACCTCCATCGTGTTTGCTTCTCCGTTCCGTCCCTCACAGATGCCGGGCTTGTTCTGATAATTCAAATAGTTCTGAGTGGAAACTCCGTGCTGCTGTCTGTTACTGTGGTTTTCCCAGCCGGCAACACCTGGACTTTTAGACGCCTTTCTGTGAGTCCTGTACTTCATTTTAGGAAACGTGTGTGAGCCGCTGTCTGCGGACCCCCAGCCCAGATCAGACCACAGGGGCTCGGTCTGTGTGGCTTGGCTGGTGGTGGCCCTCTGCAGCCGCACAGATATCCTTTGAGCCGAGCCGGTCATCAGGGTGATGGACTGAGGATCCGGAGCTGGACCTGCCGGGGCGACAGCTGGGAACTCAAACACATCGTCCTCGTCTGGAGAAGGGAACACAACGGGAAATGTATGAATTAGTTCTTGGCAAATAAAAGCAAGCCATGAGGATGTGTGGATGGCTAAAAGGAACACATATCAGCCTGTTACATCGGTCACTGCGTTATTTACTTTGAAAGGCGCTGTTAAGGTTTGCTAATGTGAAATAATCTATAAATTAATGAAACTTTTTTGGTTATAATAATCTCCAAATGAAACTTTCTCGGGGAAACTCGTCATGATTATTAGACTTTTCGTTGGAGAGTCAGATCTTCTTGTTTTTCAGGGCTGCATCAAATAAACCCAACATGTGAAAACAGCACAAACATAAGTAATTTTAACAACACTTTAAAGGAGGAGTCCTAGTTCTGTGTTACATTCCCCATTGTTACATTTTATACATTGTACTTTCTTTTCTTTCCTAGTAGATCTGGCAATTGTTTTTTTAGAGAATCTGGTACCTTTATAGATTTTTTTTGTAGAATATTCTTCATAATATCCGTCATGTTTGCTATTGTTGCAATTATAATAAACATACTTTTGCATGAAATAAGCGTATTTATTCACACCAATGCTAAGAATATCATAAACAATCATAAACATAAAAAAAATCTTCTGTTAAGGTAAATAAATAAAAAAAAATATATGTAATACAATTTCAACTATTTGAGTTGCTTTACATTTAAAAAAAATAAACTTTTATTAAGCAAATGATAATAAGTAGATCATATTTCAGCTTTACACAGAGAAATATTTCCCAGTTGCACATTAAATTTGAACATAAACTGAACAAAAATAACTCTGAGTAACAGAGAGATGGTTTTACCACAGTGTTACTACTTCTACTGACCCAAAGTCCAGGACCTCAGTATTCAGTAACTTAATACTGAATACAATAAGCTGTTACTAAGGACTAGGAGTGCACCGATTGCAGTTTTTATGCTGATTGCTGATTACCGATTCTTTAAAAATCCTAACCTGCACATTCCGATACTAATTATTTTTTCTTTCTGAAATGAAAGTCGTTGAGTCGGCAACGGAGTCGGGTGTGGAGGTGATTATTGGTAACCGCAAACATGCAGACATGACCTGGTCCGTGGGGCTGACAGTCAAACCTCTCTCATGGCAGAGCAAAAGAGGACAGTGGCTGATTTTTAGACCTTCATAGATAAGATCGGTAGATAATATTGGCTTCACATGTGAGTATAGGCCGATCATGCAAGATTAAGAACAATGGGGCTGATTTATCAGTGTACCACTACTACAGACTTACATTTATTTACTCTTATGAAAAGGCTAACTCATGACAACATTCAGCCAAATCTTGATAACACCAGAATATTGCTTATGAGTAACAGTCTCTGAAAACAACCTTTACAGGTGGGCAGCGTTGGGCTGTTGGGCAGAGAGCTGTGGGTCAGCCTGGCTGGAGAGCCACTGCTTACGGAGCCTGAGCGAATCAGCTTCCTGCAGGCCACAACCAGCAGTTCCCGACATTGTTTATGACAGTTAACACCACAGTCTGCAAGGCAAACACATTTATTGGCTCAAATCATCCCTACGGTATTCAAGCAGCGTCAGTAAAAAAAAAAGAAAAAAAAAAAGAAATAATAGCTACTGCTAATAAAGTTGGTGTCAAAAAAAAGAGAGGAGACGCAAACAAGTGAATTCATATCCATGAAGGTCACTCTCAGAATAAAGCAGCAGACGCACCTTTGCACTTGTATCCCTGTTTGATGATTCCCCAGAGCTGCACACGTGGAAGGAGAAAAAGATGAAAATGTTACATAATGGACAGAGAAAACAGACACAATCACAGCAGTCTGCTGGGTTTCATGACAACCGTTGGGAGCCCAGAACAGGTGTTGCAAAAAAAACAAGCGGACTGACAAGCTGCTTAGCACAAACAGGCCACCAGGGGGCGCAGAAGAACACCGCACTTATTACACTAAGTATGGTACTCACAATTTGTTTCTGCATTTCTCAAGAATGAGGTGAGGTGACTAAGATTTCTTTTGGTCATTTGTGGAAGAAAATGCAAAATTCTCTAATTTAGGATCACAAATATGCAAAACTGTTCTCATAATGTGATAGATTCCATCCATCCATCCTCAAACCTGGGTTGATAAGATGATCAGCCTTCATTTTCACAGTTTTTGCCCTTATTACAGAAGCATTGATGAGCAGTGCTCCAGTGATTATCCTGTGCATGAAATCCCTTCCCTTCAAGCAATGTCTGTGAACAAACACCACTGGAATCTGGACTTATAAGAGAACCTACCTGTCACATCAGCCAGCTTCTCACCGCTCCACCTTTTTTGCATTTTTATAAGCTGTTAATTTTTTATTTCTTTACCCGATTTTCTGTAATTTAGTAATTCCAAAGTAAAAGATTACATTATCTTTTAATACATTCAGCATGTTTGGCGTCAATTGACATAATTCACTTCTGACACATCCAGCGACTGTTGAAATACGTACAAATCCAGCACAATGTTCACAGAAGGTTGGCTTCAGATAGGTCAGCTCCTGAAAGTTGTGAATGAATCCTGGTCCCATCTTACATTGGAGCAGAGGGTTGGCCCGGAGGAAATACGCGACCATCTCATCCTTGCTGATCAATCCGTCTCTGAGAAAGACATGCAGAGGAAGACAAGGAGGAGGAAACAGGAGCATGAGTTCAGCTGGAGTTCTTATAGTCATGGACAAAGTTTATGGCAGTAATACAAATGTGTGCAGCTGTTTATTTGTTAAATATTCATTGTTTTAGGGGGGAGTCTTTTTTTCTGCTCGCTTATTTTTGCTGCTTTAGATCAATGCAGGGTTATCTGATTTTTGTTTTATACTGAAAGGAAATGCATGAATCAATAGAATCTAAGCAGCATAAAAATGGAAGCAACACATCACACAAACCATGATGTTCCAACCTGCTTCACTTTTGGCTTGGTGTTTTAATGATCTCCAAAGAGTTCAGGTTTGGCCTTACCAAATCTGAACTACAACTTTTCCACATGATTTGCAACTTTAACCCTTTGGGGTCGTGTGTGCATATAGTTAATTTTGGAAAATGTTTATTTTATCTTTATATTTCCCAATAGACATGGTCAATATTGCTTTCATGGTATAATTTGTCTAGCACAACCTGAACTGTGTGAATCTACACTTATTGTTTTTCTTTTACATACAGTGGGGAAAAAAGTATTTAGTCAGTCTCCAATTGTGCAAGTTCTCCCACTTAAAAAGATGAGAGGCCTGTAACTGACATGATAGGTAGACCTCAAATATGAGAGACAAAATGAGGGAAAAAAAAAATCTGAAAATCACATTGTCTGAATTTTAAAGAATTTATTTGCAAATAAGGGTGGAAAATAAGTATTTGGTCAATAACAAAAGTTCATGTCAATACTTTGTAATATATCCTTTGTTGGCAATGACAGAGGTCAAACGGTTTCTGCAAGTCTTCAACGTTGGCACACACCGTTGCTGGAATGTTGGCCCATTCCTCTAAAGCAGTGATGTTCTGGGGCTGGCGATGGGCAACATGGACTTTCAACTCCCTCCAAAGGTTTTCCATGGGGTTGAGATCTGGAGACTGGCTAGGCCACTCCAGGA
>CAEGAE010010537.1:0-18487 GCA_903067095.1 Girardinus metallicus
TGATGTCCTTACACAGCTCTCTGGTCTTGGGCATTGTGGAGATGCTGGAGTCTGATTGATTGAGTGTGTGGACAGGTGTCTTTTATACAGGTAACGAGTTCAAACAGGTGCAGTTAATACAGGTAATGAGTGGAGAACAGGAGGGCTTCTTAAAGAAGAACTAACATGTCTGTGAGAGCCAAAATTCTTACTGGTTGATAGATGATCAAATACTTATTTCACACAATAAAATGGAAATTAATTATTTAAAAATCATACATTGTATTTTCCTGGATTTTTGTTTTAGATTCCATCACTCACAGTTGAAGAGTACCTATGATAAAAATTACAGTCTTCTACAAGCTTTGCAAGTGGGAAAATCTGAAAAATTAACAGTGTATCAAATACTTGTTCTCCCCACTGTAACAACAAGCTCCAGCAGATTTGACCAGGATTTTATTCAACAGACCAAGGCAAAGTAGGGCGTAATTGTGAAGTAGAAGGAAAATGATTCATGCTTTTTTTCTTTTTCTTTATAAATAAAAGTCTGAAAAGTGTGGCGTACATTTGTAGTCAGGTCTCTTCTACTGTGAGGCTTCTAAATAAAATCCAGTGGGACCAGTTTCAGAATCATGAAATCAGTAAATAGATCCGCTTATAATTTAATTAGCGTCTGAATCCAGCTGCTCTGTGAAGAACACTGCAAAAACACAAAATCTTACCAAGTATTTTTATCTAGTTTCTACTGCAAATATCTTGGTACATTTAAAATCTGACAAAACTAACTTAGATGTAGCTTTCCAACTTGTTTTAAGACAATAATTCTTGTAAATTGATAAATAGTAACAGCTCCATTGGTTGATTGTTTCAGTTATAAAATGGGAAACATATGTTGTTATAAGTAAACAAAATCTGCTAGTGAAACTACAACTTTTTATTAATATTCAAGAATCATTGACTTAAAATAGGCTCCTATAATATTTACTTGTAAGTTAAACTTGTCTTGTTTCAAGTGACCTAAGATGTTACCAGACGAAACTTAGACCAAAAACTCCTTAAGATTTTATGTTTTTGCAGTGAAATCCAGTTGAAGTGTTGCCATAAGCATTTTTGAGAATACTTTCAGAGCTGTGTGTGTGAGTTACAAAAACTGATCAAATCAAAACTGATCTCTGATCAAGACACTGATCATCACCACAGTTAAACACGGAGGCGCATCGCGGTGTAGGATTTCTTTTTCTTCAGCAATTCCAGTGAAGGTAGCCAGAGTTGATCCAGAGTTTTAGTCTAGAAAAAAATAGAAAACCAACCAGATTTAATGTCTTCTACATTAAATCTGATGGTACTGTAAAGTCAGTTTGTGGGCAACAAAATGTGAAAATCTCTAAGGCGGGTGAATAGTTTTGCAGGGGCTGTAAAGTAGCGGTCTCTATGACAACCTATTAGTGCCATTGTTGATAGAAAAAAAGGGAGGAGTACATTTCTGCCAAAAAACTCAGAAGTTTTTAGATTAATTCTAGAAATTCCAATAACAATAACAGTAATTTCTAATTCCAGACAAAATACTTGGAAATTTCAGAATTTCAAAAGTTAGAAAATGTTCAGGTTTCTTCTACAACTAGCTCTTTCTAGCATATTTGCAGCATTTCAAACTCAAACATTTCCAAGTTTTTTTTTTCTCGAAAATTTCTGAGTTGAATCTTAAAATTTCTGATTTTTTTTTTTCTAGCAAAGCGCTTTAATGTAAAGCTCTTGGAACTGCCTTATTGCTGAAATGTGCTACACAAATAAACGTGATTGATTCATTTATAGCACATTTTTGACTTTTGGTGCTCTGAATTTTTTTCTAGAGGATTTCTGAGCTTAATCTTCAAATTTTTACATTTTTGGTGGAAATGTTCTCCTCCTTTTTCTATCTACAACGGCCCGAACACGGCGTTGTGGGTCTCTGCGCATGGAAAAAAAAAAAGAACATTCTTTAAGTTTTTATTAACGTTGTCTCCCCAGTCCTGTGAGATGGGCATAGTGCGACAGTTCCCCTTCTCCTCGGCGCTGCAGAGGATGAGCGTGGTGGTCCGGAGGCTGGGGGACAAACACATGGAAGCCTTCCTGAAGGGGGCACCGGAGGTCGTGGCCGACCTTTGCAAACCAAACTCAGGTCAGGCCTTCTTCTTTTGGGGTGACGACAGCCTCTCCTTTTTTGTCTTCTTTATAATAATAGCAAGAAAGCGGCAGCAGAATGGTTTGGTGTGTCCAGACCGCTCTGATCCCAGCCTGTCCTTCCCTTCAGTCCCACAGAGCTTCGCTGAGACTCTGGAGAGCTACACCAGGCAGGGCTTCAGAGTGATTGCACTGGCACACCGGCAGCTGGAGTCCAAACTGTCCTGGCACAAAGTCCAGACGCTCAGCAGGTGCCTCACTAATCCCAGATAAAAAGCGTTGGCAGTGCATGCGCTCGCTCCCACCTGGGTTCTGAATCTGTCTGCCTGCATCTGCACTGTTAATGTTTAAACTCCGACCCTGATGTTCTCCTGTCTCTTCTACAAGCAAATATGACTTTCACACTGCGTAAACTTTATGTTACGTCACAACCACAAACTTCAATGTGTTATTTGTGGATTTTATTCCGTTCAACCTTTCAACCTCCAGATGTGAAACGCTAGTAAAGAAATGCCTCAGAAGACATGACAACGCTTGGCAATATGGACTTAAAGTTTTGTCACAATATTTTATGGTGTTATTGTGATAATGATAAAAGTGAGGATAAGATCTACTTGTTACTTTTATTTTAGGTAACCATATGGCTGTAACAGCATGACACGCCAATCAGAGCCACATAAATACTGATTCGAAAAAGGAAAATCCATGTGTAACATGCTTTTTTAGGACTCCAGTCACAGGAAGAAGCCTAACTTGTATGACTAAGCTATACACAATAACTGCATTTAATCATATTTTTAAATTAATTCTTATGTATTGATACTTTTCTTGAACAAATATAGAGAAAACCGTAAAAGTAACAGTCCTGACAATACGGACAGTTTTGTAGTTTTACTATCATTAGCTGGAATTTATTGTGGCAGAAATAATCTTATTGGACTAAGAAATTTATCTCAATAAATGATAAATGATACGATAAATGCCCAACTCTACGCTAGTAGCAGAACTAATATGAAAATTTGGGCCAATTTCAACATCCCTGTAAACACTGTTGTTATGGCCGACAGCCGATGTTTACCGATACTGTATGATTTAAATATCTCACTAAACTTCTGGCACCTTTAAAAAATCTCAACCACTCTCACTGTCACATGACCAAACAAACACCACATGATCAAAAACCAGCAACAAATGGCAACAAGATGGAAATTAATATCAGTTGTTAATATTTTATAGGACCGATACCAATATATTACTAAATGACTAATATCGGCCGATACCAATGACGCTGCTGATATATTATACATCTCTAAGCAGAAACATTTTATTTAGCATTCTCTAAGCACTTTATTTAATTTCCTTTTTGGATAAATAAATTCTTTTTTCATTTGAATTTGAATTTCAACAGCTCATTGTTTCTGTTTGCGGTTACTCTGATATTACAGTCAAACAGGTGTTCAGTTTGTGTTTTTTTTTTTTTTCAGGGATCTGATGGAGACCAACATGGAGTTCCTGGGGTTGATCGTCATGCAGAACAAAATCAAACAGGAGACAGCTGGCGTTCTGACTGAACTCCGGAGGGCTAACATCCGCACTCTGATGGTCACAGGTATCTCCGCTCCGTGAAGACGTGCGCTCATCAGGGATAACATGAACAGGCCCTCTTTCTGACCGGTTTTCTCTATCAGGAGACAACATGCTGACAGCTATCTCTGTGGCTCGAGACTGCGGCATGGTCCGTCCACACGAGAACGTCATCGTTGCTGATGCTGCGCCCCCCAGAGACTCCCGCCCCCCCTGCATCACGTGGCGTTACGTGGACAATCCCGCTCAGACTGCCAGGGACGATCAGGTGAGCCTGGAGGTTTCAAGGAATGCTAGGTTGGAGTCGTTAAAAGAAAAAGAGTTATGTCCCTAAGTAACGATTAAGACTCTTTTAAGGCATGTTATTTTCAATAATAATGATTACTGTTTCAAAGAAAAAGGACAAAAGAAGGCAGGAATTTGATATCAATCTATTTGTTGTCTTTTAACCAGTGGTGGGCACCGCTAACTAAAAGGTTAGCTGCACAAACCCTAAAGTACTAATAATAAACATTAGTTTCGCTAACGCTAAGGCAGGGTTTCCCAACCCTGGTCCTCGAGGCTCAGTGCCTGCATGTTTTAGGGGTTTCCTTGCTTTAGCACAGGTGATTTCAATTGACAAGTGTTTGCTGAACTGCAATTAGCTGAATCAGGCATATTAAAGCAGAGAAATATCTAAAACTCGCAGGGCAGTGAGCCTCGAGGTTGGGGAACACTGCGCTAAGGCATTAGCCAACAAGGTGTATTTTCAGAAGCTAATGCTAAGGCGCTAACTTTATTTCAAATCTTATCTGCCCTTGAAAGACTACAATCCTTCAGCACGAAATTAGTTGACATTGTAACTTACATGTTCCATAATGCCCTTAGATATTGTATTTGTGTTTATAGATTGTTCTCGTTCCCTACTGTCTGTTTTATTGTTCCTGCATGTTTCTTGTTTGGAATAAAGTTATTTGGGGAGAAAAAGAGAGAGAAAGTTAGGAGACGAAATGGAACCAAACAGCTTCCAAACGAAGAGCAGGGATATAAACGTTGTAACCGCCTGAAAGGTTCTTAGCTTATAACCAAAACCTCAGCACAAATGTGGAACTTTTATCTGAAAGTTTACAAAACAGCCAAATAAATTAGTGCTTTTAGAATTTATCCAGAAAAATTAATCTAGGGCAAGCTATGTGCGCTAAATGTTTTTAAAGCTAAAGTGCTACACGAAAAATTAGGGCATTATCGGTTTAGCTGAAGTGTTCCCACCACTGCTAGTAACCTGTCAAAGTTTATAAATATTTCTATTGGCTATTTCATAAAAAACGTTTTCAGAAAGAGATTGAAAGACTTTCACTGTCTAATACACGTACGCCTTTTTTTTTTCCAAGAGCAAAAACAATTCAACAATCAAAATGATAAAACTTTTTTTTTTTAATTTTCAACACATATTAAGCAAGGGGCAACCAAATGAGGTTAATCCTCAGATTTCTACATCATTACCAGCTCACAGATCTCTGCAGGACTTTCTGCTTTTCACTCTTCCTTGATGTCATAGTATTTGTGCAGGTGTCTCCCCACAGCAAACACTCAACCCAACCACCCCTCCGCCAACCCCTCCACCCACTGGGGACTCAGTCTTTACTAGTTTTTAACAGCTTTCTTCTGCTGTAGTTAAAGCAGTTATAGAACTCGCTGCGAGCTTCTCAGATCAACGGCGCTGTAAACAAGTACAGATTGGTTCTGTTTGGCACACTTCCATGTTTTAGATCATCAAGCAAATTTTAGACAAAGATAACCTATCAGTACAGTAAGCAGTTTTCAGTTGATGATTTATTTAGCTATCAGATGCTTGTGGAAACTTGCAATAAGTGTTTTTTCTCCCACTGTGGAAGAATTTTGGCCCACTCACGTAAAGTTGTTTTTAATTCAGGCAAAGTGGAGTTTTTTCCAATTGTTAATGACTCTTTTAAGGTCATCCCACAGTATCTTAGTCTGATTCAAGTCCACACTTTGTCTTTGACGAAAACTTTCATTTAGATTTTTTTGTGAGACATCTAGAGGTGAAGTTGCTGATGTGCTTCGGATCATTTAAATGCTGCGGAATCAGAAAGTGATGGTTAGATTTTCTCCTTCAGTATTTTCTGCTGGAGATCAGAGTTAATGTTCCCATCGACTAAAACTACAACCAACCCTGGAGTCCTGTGGAATGAGGCTGGTTCTCCAGCTGAGCTGCGGTCTGAACCAGGAAGTGACTAAAAGTCCAAAGGCGGTTCAGTCAAGGGTTTCGGCTTTTCACTATAGTTTAGTTTTATTTTATTGTGACTTTATGTTTGACTAATTAATTCAGATTTAATTGTTTTTTAAAGTGTGTTTGCTAGTTAAATATTGTTTAATCTTAGTTCAGTTTATATCAGTTATTGTAGTAGTTTTAGTTTTTTCATGCTTTGGTTGTATTTATTTTTTATTATTGTTTCTGGTGTTTGTTTTTGCGAAATTGAAAATCTTAAGGATGCATGACACGGACAAAAAGATCATAAACCTCTAATGGTAACTTTAGTAAGAGGCTTTGATAACAGCTGTGCTTCTCTTCAGGTTGACATAAAAATGTAACATAAAATAAAGAACAGAACATTTTCATCTCTTATGTAAATACTTAAATCAGTATTGTATTGCTTTGTGTTGGTCCTGATTTAATTATGTTTGGAAATTGTATAATGACTTGAGATGAAACTGTCAGTTTGTCCACACCATGAACTATCTCCTTCAGACTGCACAGATCCTCGTGGAGGAAGAGATGTATCACTTCGCTCTGAACGGTAGAGCCTTTGCTGTTATCACAGAACACTTTCCTCAGCTAATACAGAAGGTACTTTCTCGTTTTTGCACGTTGACATGTCCATATGATCCACGCCGGGTTTGTTTTGCTTATTCGCTTCTGTAGTTGTAATGACACTTTCCTCCCACATGGGGGCGCTGCAGCTCGCGCTAAGAGCCACCGTGTTCGCCCGCATGGCGCCAGACCAGAAGACCCAGCTGGTGGAGATCCTGCAGGGCATTGAGTGAGCCTTTCTGATTCTGCTGCAGCTGCACTTTGGCTCATTTCCATCTGTTTTCACTGCTGCAGCTTCATCCACTCTGTTTACTTTCCAGCTACATTGTTGGAATGTGTGGCGACGGCGCCAATGACTGTGGGGTAAGTTTGGGTTCTCTAAACTGCTGGTGCACTGGCAAAGCTGTTCATTTTTCATGTGAAATATGATGGGATGTTACTCAGATAGACAGGTAGACACATAATGGCAATATGCTCCACAAACTGATTAATAATATTAATAATTATAATTTAATTTAAAATATATAGCACTTTTCCACACACTCAAAGATACTTTACAGGAATCAAGTAAAATTACAAACAGAACACTAAGTAGATCAAACAGAATCATAAAGGAGAAAACTTAAATACACAGCACATTAAAAACACACAAAAGAAACGTTAAAATATAACATTAAAAAATCATATTAATTTCGTTTTAGGAAATATTCAGTATTAGAGTTTAGATTACAGTTTTTTCAGCCTCTTGCAAAAGTCTGCAGCAGACCACTTTATTCGTCTGCTGCAGACTTTATTCTCGTATTATAAACACTTTATTCTGGTAATATGATTTTATTGTTACCTTATTAGGACTTTTTTTATTATTTAGACCTTATTTTCATACAACGTTATTTTCATAATGTTATGTTTTTACTCTCGTTAATTAAAAAAACAAAAAAACGTAGAAAATGAATACTCTGTTGTAATAAAAAGGAACAAGAATATTCTGATATAAAACTGTGTTAAATGTTGGTATTGACAGTAGAAGGGGAACAGAGACGGACCCAAAAGGTTTTCTTCCGTTTCTGTAAAAGTAATTTTTGTTAAAACTGTAAAGGAACCTGCCATTGTTCATTTATTGTTTACATATCAGGTTGTATGTTTCTACTGTTGCGATGCTCATATAACGCAGCAACACAAATGACTTAGCCGATCCTAAGCGTAGCTTCATAGGCGCTGCTGTCGCCTGACTCAGAGTAACTGGAGGCGTTTCCCTCTCAGGCCCTGAAGAGAGCACACAGTGGGATTTCTCTGTCTGAACTGGAGGCGTCGGTCGCCTCTCCCTTCACTTCCTCCACCTCCAACATCTCCTGTGTCCCCAACCTCATCAGGTACGGTAAAGCCTAGGTCCTGACCTGGAGCGTCGATGAGCAAAGTGACACACATGTTAGCAAAAGGTCCAACTTTTCACACTTTTCTCCTGGTGTCTGATAGAGAAGCACTGATCCGATATTAATATCTGTATCGGTCCTGATATTGGAAAAAAAAATTCCAGCTCAAGTATTGATGACAATGTACCTGATCCATAAGGGCAGATCTATTTAATCTAATTCTATGCTTTGTGCTCTGAGTGACGTCATGCTTTATTATCTATTTTACATTATATTTAGAATTCCTAATTGCACTTTCTAAACCATTTGAAAGAAAGTTTGTTGCAGTTTATTTTTACATGTTTGACCAAAGTAGCCAACCTGTTTTTATCAGTTTCAATTTCTTTATCATTTATTTTCCATTGGCTAATTGCTGTGACTGAACATATGAAAGTTGTTTTTACATGTTTGTCCAAGCTTGTGAAGCTGTTGGTGTATTTACGTATAGTGTACTGATGCAAAGTTATCAAATGTATTTGTAATGAGGCAGTTGAGCACTATTCCTCTGTATCGGATCGGGACCGGCTGATACAAAAACCTCAGATATCTGTATCTGTATCGGAAGTGGAAAAAGTGGATCCCTAGATAGTTTCTGATGGAAAACTACACATTTCCCATGAGATTAAAATACTTCATTTAGTGAAAATGATAAAATAATTTTAGTCGATAATGTGAAAGTCTGAATGTTTATGTTTTCCAAAGGGAGGGACGAGCCGCCCTCATCACGTCGTTCTGCGTCTTTAAGTTCATGGCTCTCTACAGCATCATCCAGTACATCAGTGTCATTTTGCTTTACTGGGTAAATTCTCCACTGATCTCTTTTTTTTGTGTGTGTGTGTCTTCTCCTTTTTATTTGCGCAATTTTAACCTTTTTGTTAACGCAGATCCTCAGCAACTTGGGAGACTTCCAGTTTCTCTTCATTGACCTCGTCATCATTCTCATCATCGCCTTCACAAGTGAGCTCCAGCTGGACAGGTTGTCAGTCACCAGAGGTCATTCTGCTGATGCCTGTGTGTGTGCGTGTGTGTGTGTTTTCTTTTTTGTTCTGCCTGTCTTCAGTGAGTCTGAACCCAGCGTGGAAGGATCTGGTGAGGCAGCGTCCTCCGTCCAGTCTGATCTCGGGCCCGCTGCTCTGCTCGGTTCTGACCCAGATCCTCACCTGCCTGGCCTTCCAGGTCTTGGCTTTCTACTTGGTGCAACAGCAGAGCTGGTATGAGAAATGGACGCCTCAGTCAGAGTGAGTCATCGTCACTCTGGGACACCGGTGGCTTCATCAGTGTGTTCGATCTTTGGCTTTTCTTCAAATCTTGAGTTTGAGGTCCAAAAGTCTTGGTTCATCCTTCTTTTCTCTCATCTTTCCCTCCACTGAACCAGACTTGTCCCAAGTCTTTTTAAAGCTAAAAATAGTCTTTTTTTTTTTTGCCTGTTCCATGACAAGAAAGATCAAGATATTGTATGTGTGGCGTAAAAAAGTGTAGAACATTGAAGTCCATCAGATTGTGTCAAAACTGGTTGAAAGGATTTTTTGTTACATTTATAACCACAAATTATAACATACAGCTCTGGAAAAAATGAAGAGACCACTTAAAATGATCAGTTTCTCTGATTTGACTTTTTATAGGTATATGTTTGAAATATTTTATTGAAATTATTTCTATTTTTTTAAATTTATGGGTAAAACACTCCATTCATTTATTTAATATATTTTATTTGCCCAGTTGTTTTTTGTTTAGCCGCAGAAGCATTACAGAATCTGAGCTGCGTGTTACGTCACTGGGGTCAGTTGTAACGTTGTAGCTCTTAAACAAGGAACTTTGTAACGGTTTTGCGTCTGTGCGTCTGTGCCCGGCTGCTTCTGAGAAGAACAATTCCAAAAAAAAAAAAAAAAAACATTTGAGTAAAATGAACATGTTTTATTCTATGAACATGTCTCCGAAAATTCCAAGCAAAAATGTTGTATTTATTTGCAGAAAACGAGAAATGGTCAAAATAACGACAAAAATGCAGTGCTTTCAGACCTCAAATAATGTAAAAAAACAAGTTCATATTCATAGTATAATAGTAATGTTTTAACTCAGAAAGAGTTCAGAAATCAATATTTGGTGGGATAACCAGGAGGTTTTCAATATGGTTCAGTGCAGTGGGTTCTTCATTTTTTCCAGAGCTGTGTGTCGTTCTACATGACAGACAAACACACTTTTGTGAGGTGGTAGAACAACTAAACTATAAATGGTTTTCATGTTTTGAAAAAAATAAAGTAAAATTCTGAGTGTGTGTTTCCTGCATTTGCAATCAACCCTCTGGGTCAGTAAAGTTACGGCTGCACATATATTTTAGTGTGTCTCTGGTGTTAGCTTTTTACCACAGCGTTATACATGACATTTAAAAACACACAGCTGGCTCCTCGTATTTGTTGTGTCTATCAAACAGCTTGTGGCAAAATCCAAGCATGATTTTTGTTTTGCTAGTTTTTTCCCCCAACAATTCGTCAGTCTTGCTTACAAGTTGTAAATTTGTGGAGTTACACAACTGAACGTAATCCTGTCAACAGATTCTATGCTTTTCCAAATAACACCCGATCGTCCAGAGCCTTGTCTAAAATGGCCTTGGGTGCAAGGACTTAGGTCCAAAATCTGAAGGAATTTGGCATGAGACTTCCTCTCGTTGGCCCTACTGGGGGGACATTTTAGCTACAAGAAACAATCTAATGGGACACTGGAAAAGACTGTTGTTGTGCTAAAAGGAGTTAGCCTATCAGCTAAGATATTCTAGCCTAAAATAGCATCTCAGTGGTAAACATTTAGCAGCAGCACAAACATTTCAAAATAAGGATTTTTTTTCAAAGAAATTCTGTGAATGATCAGGATGCAATCTGAAGGTATATAATAGCACTTTTCACCAATATGATGGGTAAAGAACCTAAATAACAATAAATATCTTTATATGTCTATTTATTCAAAAATTTCGCAGCAATAAAAGTTTGTGGATTGAAAATGCTATTTACTTTGTCAATATCAAATTTTGGATTAAAACGTGACCTTGCAATTAGTTTGATTAATAATTTTTATCGAGTCGCTGCATGAATCATTTTGATTTAAAGGAGGTATTTTATTTCTGAATCAGTTTATTGATTTTTTTGCGGTCCCTCTGTCCTGCAGCGCCTGCAACGTCTCCCGACCCAGCAGCTTCTCCGGCTGCCGGAATGGAACGACCTCTCACGACCACAAAAACATCCACAACTACGAGAACACGTCCCTCTTCTACGTGTCGTCCTTCCAGTATTTAGCCGTGGCTATAGTTTTCTCCAAGGGGAAGCCCTTCAGGCAGCCGAGTTACAAGAACTGTAAGTCAGCTGCAGCGAGGCGCCTTTCCTAATGTGTTGCCTTTGTGATATGTGACGTCAAAGCAAACACAAAAATACCATCTGAACGTCTCTTTTTTTTTTTTTAAATCTTTCATAAGGGCCGTTCATGCTGTCCTGTGTCGGTCTCTACTCTTTTCTCCTCTTCATCATGCTGTACCCCATCTCTGCTATCGATAACTTTCTAGAGGTAAACATTTTCAATACTTTTTCATTAATTCTGGGTGTAAATCCAAGACACTTCCTATTTGTCAGTTGCATGCTAATGCATGATAAAAGAATGCCATGATTATAACATTCATTTAAAATAAAAAGCATGTTTAAAGTTGCAGTATGTAAATTTAATAAAAATTTTTTTTTTACATATTTGTTGAAACTATCACCATGTCATGAGACAGATAATCTGTGAAAAGATCCCAGCTCCTCTGTCTTCTCCGAGTGTTAACTAGAAACAACCACAGTCTAACAATAAGACCACAGAAAGTGTCCTTTAGTTATCCTTTATTTATTTCACCTGTTAGACTTGGTACATACTCTTATTAATTTAATTATATATTTTGTTATTCTTTTTTGTCTCTCTCTTTTCCACTTTTACCCAAAATATCCAGGAACATTAGAGAGTAGGAAAATAATACATTTAAAGATCATATAATTATTTTGCACATATTTTTATGGTCTATAATGTTTGTTCTGTGTGAACTAATTTATATAAAAAAACAAAAGCAATCAGACGAAGGAAACGGGTGTTAGCGCTGTCAGTCATCTTCCGTGTGGCGCTGCTCATCCCACTTGCTCTTTGCTACGCTGCAGCTAGCAAAGCCTGTAGTGAATGCTATACTAGTTAGCGTGTCCACTGTGAACGGCGGATAAGCAATTTTCCTGTAACAATAAGTTGTTTCTCCGCCATTTACACATTTAGCAGCGAGGGCATGAGGGTGATTGACAGCTCTAAGCTCCTCCTCCTGACTCTGATTGGTTGTTTTTGGTGCATTTCATCAGACGGTGATAGCTGCTCAGGAAGGAGGTAGAGGAGGTCAATCTTTTCTCAGATTATCTGTCTAATAACAAACTGTCACCACATAGTGACAGTTTTAACAAAAATGTAAAAAATATGTATATATTTTTTAATAAAAGTTACATACTGCAGCTTTAAAGTAAAGTGACCAGTTGTGTGAGAAAAAGTCTTTTGTGTGATGCTGTCTGCAACCCCCCCAACCCTCCCTCCCCATCAGATCGTGTGTGTTCCACATGACTGGCGTGTTACTCTGGTCATCGTTATTGCAGCGAATGCCGTCGTGTCTTTCATGTTGGAGGTACGACATCACATCCTGTCTCTGACCGATCTGCCTCAATATGCAAAGTGTGATTTGCATACATTGATTTTTTTATTTTTTTTTTTACCAAAATCCTGCTTGTAGCTGCACATTTGCTTCTTAATGAATCAAATACATTAATTAAATCTTTTGCATTTGTGACACTTGCCGTTTTTCTGGTGCTGTAACTCGATCTTGATGATTAGCTGACTCTTGAAGTTCCCCTCCCCTGAAATCTCCTGTAGATTTTGATCGTTGACATCATCCTGTGGAGGCTTGTTTTCAGAGGAAGTCAGGGGGCCAATGGCCCCAGAGAGTCCTCCTCTGGCGACACACCACAGGTTGGGAAGCCTTTTGTCTTTTTTTTTTTTTTTCCTCAGTTTTTCTCTCTTACTAAAATCTGCTTCATTCAGTCTCACTGTTTAGATAGCACCTTGTACTTAACTCTAGCTCTCTTTCACTCCTAAAGCTGCTGTCTGTCTTTTCTTGATAAGCATGGTGGTTCAGCATATATGAAAATCTCGTTTTAGTGGGATTAAATGTGAAGACAACTTTGCACATTTGGTGAAACATGAAGACCTGTCACATATGTGAAGTGTGTTGCTGTTGATTCGTCAACATTTGGTATAGTGCATGGTATTGGGACCGAAGGTGTGCTACTGCGACTTAATTTCTTTCTTTTTTCTGCCTGACCATCTGATACTGAGAGCTCAACGCTTGTTACATAGTCTACGGGTACCCAAAGTGGTCAAATAATTACGATCCAAATCAATCAGAAAATAGGCCAGATTTCACTCACTGAAATTTTTGTAGGTGAGCAGATCTTCATTAGTGCAGAAAGAGCAACTAAATGTTTAGTTACGCTGTATAAATATGTAGCCTTTTTATTTTTTAAGTCTGATATTAACCCAAACATGTTCTGTTTTCAGTTAAGGTTACCAAAATTCTGTCTTTTACCCAAATGCAAGAGAATTTTTTTTTGAGAGTATTAATTCATAGCTTTACATATTTTCTTAGTATTTGGTAGGATTAATATTTTTACTGAATGACTTAGCTCACTGTGGTCTGCAGAATTTTGGCTCAGTCCTTCTGTGAAACTCAGGCTGCATAAGCCGTCTTCACCCACTTCAAAATAAGACCGTTAATATAAATGTCTTACCACTTTTAAGAATTCATAAGAGTCAATAACACAAACGTCAACACTGGTGTCGAACTTTATTCAACAGAAAGTTAACAAAACAGCCAAGTAAATTAGCACTTTGTTTGGAAAGATTTGTTTATGAAGAAGCTAAATGCGCTAAGCGTTTTCAAAGTTAGCAAAAATGCTAAACGAAAAGTTAGCTCTGCTATTAGCACATCAAAGAACTAGCAGAAGTGTGCCCACCGCTGTCATCCTGATGTCTTGGCTGTTTACTTGGGTTTTTTCTTCCATGATGTCACCCAAGACAGCTTTGTTTAAGTTGTGGCCTTAAAATACTTTGTCATGATTGTCCCAGTTTAACTCAACCTTTTAAATGTACCTATCAGAAGCTTATAAAGCCATGACATCATCACCTGAACTTTCTCAAACTATTTAAACACAGAGCAATCCGAGTGTGTGCAAACTTCCTAAATTTGGAGAAATGAGTATTAAATCTGATCTAGAACATTAAAGTTTAATTTGTTTTTATTAGACAGTGAGAAAAAGTAGCTGTTTCTATATGAGCTGTATGTAAATCTCTATTTTCAACGCTTTATGTATGTTGAATGCTGGAGGAATATTTACCTCAAGCCATTTATTTATACACTGCAAAAACACAAAGTCTTACTAGGTATGTTTGGTCTACTTCTTGGTGCAAATACCTTAGTACACTTGAAATAAGACAAAACTGACATACAATTAATTTTTGAGAGATATAAAAGCTTGTTTTCAGTAAATCATTCCTTAATATTGATAAAAAGTAATTGTTCCATGGGCAGATTATTTCATTGATAACACTGAAATAATCTGTTTCATTGTTATAACAAGTGAATAACACTTGTTATTTAAATTATTTAATAAATTATTAACTTAAGTTACTACGCCTTGCTAAAAAGTCACTTTTAAGTTACTTTTGTCTCATTTCAAGTGTACTAAGATATTTGCACTAGAAACTAGTGCAAAAATACCTAATAAGACTTTGTGTTTTTGCAGTGTAGATACACAAGACAATGGTGTAACAGGAGTAGATATTACACGCTTTTCTTTTGCTTTGTTTTTTTTTGGTAACTTTCTATAATGATGAAAATGTAGCAGAATCCTCTTTAAAAAGCTTTATAAGCAAATTCAGAATTTCAGAAACGTGTTTATTGTGCTTCTCATTAAAAAACATATAATTCTGCATCTTTTTGTTGGTTAAATATCCACATCATTAGCTATTCACAGAAGTGATGCTTTGACTCCTAGATTTTTGCTGGTGTTGATGTGTTGACAGGTTGCTAATGACAGCTGGGGCGCATTGTTCCTGTCCCGGTTGTTCTGCCGGAGGAACGAGCCGCCGAAGGTTCTGTACAAGCACCTGGCCCTGGAGCTGCAGGAGGACGCCGACTGGCCCCCCAAACCCTCTACTGTCACGTACGCCGCTGAAGCACAGCCCCACATTTCTGCGACTCTCTGATCCCTGCAGGGGGCGAAGCCTGACATGTCCTACTCATAAAGACTAACACACACACACCCGCACACACACGGTCTCCTACTTGATGTCCTTCATTCTTATCCACCTTATCAAAGTGAACTAAACTCTGAATCCTGGGTTGAGCCAGAGGTCTTTCCATTTTGGGAGCCTTGTATGCTAATGCAAATGCTAATGCTATGGAGCAACTGTCATGAATCATACTTGAACATTCTAATGAGTGCAGAAATGACGAGCATACCGTTTGCCCTCATACAGATTTCATCTCTTTCGTTGTCACAGTTACATGTTTCAGATCACCAAACAGACAAAGATAATCTGAGTAAATACAAAGTGTTTAAAAGACGTATGATAAATTACTCCTGAGCCTAAGAACTGCCTGATCTGGGTTGCGCAAAACTTTGTCGATATTCCCCTAATTAAAAAAACAAACACAATTTTGCAATTGCGGTGTTTCCATTAAATAAAAAATGCAATTAAAATCACACGTGAATCTGTTTGTTCAGGCGATAAGTCATTAAAAATCATTCCTCGCCATCATCCTCCAACTACTTCCTGTTGACTTCTTCTTCATGGTTTGCGCCGATGGGAACATCTGGTTGTTGATCATGTGACTTCTGTGATGCAAAAAAATATATAAATATATTTCCACTGCCGTTTTGCAAAATAAAACAATTTCAGTACGGCCAAAAAAATCCCTCCACCTCACCTTACCCCCAAACCTTTCATCGAAAAACGAGATTTTTTTCTAAAGTGCCATGTTTCCCTCATGGAAACATGGCACTTTTCCAAATGTCAAACTGCATAACTATACGGTCAATGGCAACAGCTTGTTTCACCTAAAGAGACAATAACAGCCTTCAAGAACTGCTGATTAATCTTTTGCATGACTGTAAAAGAGCTGTGGTTCACTCTTCACGGCAGAATTCTTTAATTCAGTCAAATTGGAGAGTTTTGAGCATGAATGCCCAAAGATCTTCTGACTGTTTGATGTACACTTGAAGTCATTTTCAGTTCAGTCCGGTTTATTTATAATTTACGACACGAGGTTATTTCAGCGACAATCGGTTGCGTTGTGTCATTAACTTTACCGCATTCCCTCAGACCTATCATGCAGGTGGCGACAGTGGGGATTAAAAACTTCCCTTTAACAGGAAGAAACCTCCAGCAGAACCAGAACCAGAAACTGGCTCAGTACAAGCAGCTGTGTGCCTGGAACAGAAACAGGAGTAACTTTATTGTTAATAAAAAAATGTAAAAATTAACAGCAGGAGAGGGAGAACAGTTAGTTGATGGCAGTATTATCTCAGCCGTCGCCGTCTTCCAGGACGGACTCGCAGCCAAACAGAACGCCAGACCAGGTGTGGCCTCTATGGAGAGAAGAAAACAGAGAGAAAACAGAGATTTCCACGTTGAGGTTAAATATCAGGAATTTTGTTTCTCACCACTTTCTGGACATGTCTAGATCGGGACATGCTGTGCTGCTTTTCGGGATCTCTGTGTGCCTCATGTTGTCAGACAGGTCCTGCTGTTGGCATTTCTGCAGCCAGGTCTGGAACTAACCAGGCCTGGTTGTGGTTGGTAAAACTGGACCAAAAAAAACAGAAACCTGGTTAATCACAGTGAATTCATAACAAGATGGACGTTTACTTTTACATAGTATCAGGTCAGTTAGAACAGCTTTCTGAATGTAATCATCATTGAAAACCTTTCTGTATTTAATCAGGTTATCTGTCTGCTGTCAAAATTGGCTTGTTTGTTTGATGATCTGAAATACGTCCTCTAAAGTAAGGGGCAGATATTTTTTTTTATTTTTAGATTTTATTTTTTTACAGTTGTGAGGTTTATATTTCATATCCTGTCATCTGCAAGTCATTTGTAACTTGAATTATAAAAAGGTTCAGAAGTGGTACAGAATATGATTGCACATATTGAACACTGACTACTGTAATAATAGTTTTTTATGAATTCATCTTACTAGACTAACAGTACTGAGACAAAATACAAATACTGCAGGCGACTCTAAGTTTAGCATGGAGTTTATTTTACTGTCACCAAGCCGTCAATATTCAAATAAACTTGAAGTTTAACGTGAAGATGATGACATGCGTTTAAGGATAAATGAAATATTTAGTCATAAATGAAAAAAAGTACACCCTCTTTCATTTCTAGGCTCATCTCTCTACAAGGTTCTAAAATAAATTCAATCTAACTTATCAAAAATGAACAACATATGCAACTCTGATTATTTCTCTGGAGAACTAAGTACACCCCATGACTAAGAAGCTTTAAGAGCAACCTGCAGCAGCATTAGGTCTCTGGAGCCGTTTTGGTTCATCAGACTGTTGTGGACATTTATTTGCTCACTTCTCTTTCCAGTTTGTAAAGAAAACTACTCCTGTTTCATTTCTTTGAGGTCGTCTGCCACATGGGCGTACTAGGGCCAAAGGGAAGAGTAAATTTCCGCCAAAAAATCTCAAGAAATTTTGAGATTAAGCTCAAAACTTTTCTAGAAAAAACGTAGGACATTTTTGAATTTGAAAACTCAAAAATTCACCTGAGAAAAATGATGAAATTTTGACATTAATCTCAGAAGTTTTCTAGAAAATGTACATCAAATATGTTGATCAGTATTCCACTTACTGCTAATCAATAAGAAAAACAAACGTGTCTTTTAATGCGTAAATCAGTGTTTTGGCCGTTTGGCAGTTTTCTGGAAGTACTTTCCAGGATAATAGAGGATAAAAACTGAATGCTGCTTCTGAATAATAAAACCACACAAATGAAAGAGGGTGTCATTTTACTGGTGATTGTAAGCTAAGTTCACTAAAAATATGCGGTACCGTTGTTCTTTTGAGAAAGAAAGCGTTAAATTATAATAAATTTTTTTCTTTTTTAGAGTCAGAATTCTTCCTGTGGAAGAGAAAAGAAACAACCACCCGTCTTCCTGTAGATGCTTTCGCCCTCCTTTTCTGATTGATGTGACTGTCTTTTTTATGATTATGGAACATTACACTTTAATAATTGCATATTAAATATCACACATGGAACTGAAAACTTGATTTTATCAGATTTTTGTGTATGTAAATTATTGTTTACATAAAGTGTTTCCCAGTCAGCTCTACAAAAATACATCTGAAAATGTGGGAAAACTCTCATTTGAATCAATATGTAATTCTGTATCTATATATACATATATATATTTATGTGTATATAT
>CAEGAE010010548.1:0-22601 GCA_903067095.1 Girardinus metallicus
GACTTTGCCACATGTTTTGTTTGTTGTAGTAGTGAATCTTACATTAAAACAAAGAAGTTAACTAATTTCACAACGCTCTACCCAGAACAAGAAGAGAATCATGTATTTACACTAACTAAAATACAGTGTGTAATTTTTCTACTTCACTATTTAATTCTATGACTCTTCCAATGGATCATCCCATCAGTTTCCAGCAATGTGTCAATGAGGGTTGCTTCACACTGCCATATAGTGGATGTGGATATACGTCTGTTGAATTCTAATCTGGGATGACATTCATGGCCAATTACTGTGCACAGTAACTCTAATGAACCTATCTTCTGCAGCAGAAGTAATTATGAGTCTTTGTTTTTTCCACTGGCTCTCGGGGGAGTGGGTTATATTATTGTGCTACCAGGTGGTTTCTCCAATAGCATTTCAATAAAAGTTTTTAAACATTTCACATTCAAAAGATATATTACTGTATCTTGTTATCTTTGTCTAAAAAACTACTCAACAACGGTCAGATTCTTTTTCCTTTAATATGTCATGATTAAAAGCAAACCTTAAACGTGCCACATATATTCCTCATTTAATAGTTACCCATCAGTTTTAACTCATAAGCCGCTTTGACCCTATGAGTCTAGATGCCTCAGCAGTCGATCGAGATGATGATCGATTTCAAGTGACATTTCTAAGCTAATAACCTCTTATCCTATTGATTCCCTGCCCAGATATCCTGCTCTACTCTCTTTCAACAAATGGATTTTGTCCCTTGCTGTCCCTGTCCTTGTCTGTGTCCATCGTCTTTTCTGCTGCTTCTTTTTTCTTTTTCTTATGAATGACCAACACAGGCATTCAGAATTCATTTACTTCTATAATTCACACAACCTAACCCCTGGCTACATATATATATATATATTTATATATATATATTTTTTTTACATTCTAGGTAGTGTGACCAGATTCAAAAGTTACCCTTTAGTTTGCCTGGAGTACTGATTGTCAGTTATAACACATTTGTCAGGAAAAAAAGAGAGGCTATTGGAGAAGGAACCCTAGTAAAACTGCAGGCAAAAGCTACCTTTGAGTCTTTGAAGAGCTTCTCAAAGGAAATGATGGTTCTGCACAGTCATATCACAAAAGCAATCACTGCACCTTCACTCACATTTTAATTAAAAACTGTGGGCTCACAATGACTCCTCATAGTCCTGCCAACTTTCATAAAGTCATAAAAAAAAATGTTCATTGTGACTTTTAATCTGCTTTCTCCCATCTCTTTTCCATATTACGCGTCTGGTTATTTACACAATAAAAACAAAAATGTGTGTGATGCAGTTTGTCTGCTTAATGATGTAGTAACACTGTATTCACATTTACTTCTTCCGAAGCCTGTCATTGCATTCCCATCCCCGAAGGCTGAAAATAGCTAAAACAGTTATGTCACGCAAAACAACGGATTCGCTAAAAGTCAGAATATTCATGCAAAAGGGGTTACAAAATACAAAATTAAAAGAAAGCGTTACATTTTGCAAGTTTATGTAAATCTATTGAGTTTATAATGGAGAAAAAAAGGCTTTGATTTTCTGTCCTCTGGCTGCTTTGCAAGGGTTGATTACAGCTATTCACACAAAACAAGCCTGAAGCCTGATAGACTATCATTCCATTTATGCCCATGATTAATTACCTGAGCACAGTATAATGCTGAATAAGAGTGTGTAAGCCACCAAGCCAAATGGTCACTGCAAACAGTTGCATTTACCTTGACAGTCCATAAAGCTCCATAAAGTACAAAAATATTAAAACTCATAACAGCCATTTATTCACCTGTGTCTGTTTGCCAAATTGAATTTCGATATGTATGCCATTAGTTACAATAAAACTGCTATTAGCCTTCAGTTTGAAGAAAATCCCTTGAAATTTGAAATAAATTGGAGTTGAAGAATTCAAATCAAACAACAAAGTTCATTTTGTGCTGCTCTGTTTTTAATCAATCTCAGGCCTACACACGAGTAGGACACTTCTGTTGTCCAGTGTAACTGTCAAGTTGAAGTTCATCTGTTCTGTTAACTCTATATAGCAAGTTATGTATTATTGCTTTCTTGACATAAAGTCTACAATCACAAAAAAATTGTCCTTCTTTTGTTTGATCAAAATTGTCTTCCTTCGGTTGTGGACCACAGAAATAGAAATGCCCAAGAAATCACCACCAGACATTCCCAATTCAAGAATGTCTGTGTTTAGTCTCCACAGTAACCAGCTGCTGAACTGGCCAATGAATGGTGGGCGTTGCTACTTTCACTGATGCATTGGGTTTTCAATCTACAGTGTTGCACAGTGGGCTGGGATAAAAACACTTCTGAAATGGCAGACTGAGTTCTTGTCCTAATTTTAAAGAAAAGGGACCAGAGATTACTCTTCTCAGCCTCTCTAGGATCTCATACTATAGTTGTGAGGAGGAGTTTTGGTATGGAAGCTTTATAAACTCATCCTCTTTTTCTAAAGATGTGCCTCTGCTGGCAAAAAAAAACCTCAGTAAGTTCTTTGGTTTTATGCTCTTATCCTTAAGAGCATAGATCGCTTCAATCAAGAGGAACAAATAAAAACTCTCTCAACCTCTGCATACATATTTGTAATGCAAGCATTAGAATGTACATGAGCATACCTTTCCATAACCCCGTATTTCTAGATTAATTAAATTATTTTATTATTCTCAAGTTTTAGAAATTATATTTTGAGTTGCAAGTTTTTTTTAACCAATACACAAATACCACATTCAGATATGTCATTTTATACATCCTAAATTGAGTCGTTTACATAGATACATAGAACGTAACCTGTAATGTTAGAACAGACATATATCTGTGAATATCAAAAAATATATATTTATTATCACAAAAAAATCAAATATACATTCTTAAGGCTTTGGGAACAGACAGGGCCAGTGTAAACCCTTCCTGCATAGCTTCATCTGCAGAGGAAAAGTAAATGTTTATTTTGTTGTCATTTTCACTTGACAGACAGAAAAACATAGATTCTACATTGTTGTCAGTTTGTCAAAGTATGCCTCAGCATAGAACAAAAAAGTAAAAAAAAAACAAAACATTTATTTTGTTGAATCTTTCAAAATCTTTTCTAGTAAGAGTAGCATCCACTAGCTCTTTTGGTCCAATTTGCTAAACTTACTAAGCATGTATTTTAATTAAGATTCCCCTGATCCAGAAAGGTGTTGTAGATAACGTGAACAAGCTTGAGGTGGAGACCACTGAGCTGCTTGCTGCTGAGCTGTCATGCAAAGACCCCACCAACCTGCTGTGTCCTATTTCCCTCAATGACATATGCAGCCACATTCGCTCGGTCTATACCCTTTCTGTCTGTCATACTTTTGCTATTTTCAGAATGTCTGAAGGTGCACGTACTGAGCTCTGCCCTCATGACCTTGTTAAATATTGCATCGGGACATTAGTTTCCATCATCTTAAATAACACGGAAGGGAAGTTGGCTGTATTAAGATGGGGTCAAAGAAAAACAACTAAAGATGAAAAGAAAGGGCTAAGAGGGGGGGAGACTTCAATTCAGTGTGAAGAACAAACCGTTTTATTCATGTACGTTGTTTAAAGCCAAGTGTAAATTAATTAAGCAGGATGGTGAGACGTAAACTTCTGCAAAGATGAACCACGACGCACCATATGTTTAAATAAACTTCATATTGTTAATTTAATTAAGTAACATCATAAAGTTGGTTCAAAACATTTATAGTTAGGGATCAACGTGAACATTATCAAAGTGGACTTATTTCCCCCAACTATTTTTTTTGCTTATTTGTTGTGGTTTTCTGGTTAACTTATTCAGCAAAATAAATACTGGGGATTACTGATAATACATTTACTAGTATTTCGCACTAAGACTTAAGTAGTTTCATTTAGATTTTGAAGATCTTTCTGTTTAGTCCACAGGTCAACTTATAAAATCTACAAATTAAATTTTTGCAAAGTTATCATCTTGCAAAATACTCTCTTTCAAAAATATTCATGCCTTTCAATATTGTTGAATTTTTTTATGCTACCACCACAAGCTTTATGTGCTCAGTAAGCGACATGCTAACACAGTATACAGTGTGATTCTATTTTGTGGCATCATTCAATACAGTGTCTGGAAGTATTAAGTGCTTAGTTATTGCAAAATACTTTAAGCTCAGTCCATTCCTATGAACTGTGACGACCTTATTTAGTGCTAATGAAGAAAATCATCCCACAACCCATCCCACAATATGCTGCCATCACTATGACAACTTTCAAAACTCCATATGTGTGTGCTAACCTGTTACTTCATCTCAAAAAGTCTTAAAATCCACTGAAGCCTGTGGTTGTAAACTGACAAAAAGTGAAACAGTTTAATCTTTCTCAATACTTTTGTTAGGAACTGTACATCCTAAAATCTTTTAATAGCTAACTATAATATCTCGTTGTGCAGCATGTTCTTACCAAATTAATACAATGAATAGAATGATTCTGTTAAGCATTCAGTCATGTAGAGTATTCTAACACTGGATAATATAATGTCAGGGCAGATACACAGTACAAGTCAGGCTTATAAATAATGTGTATAATTGAGAATCAAGCAATGGTAATGAATTATGAGTGCAGAAAAGTCAAGTCAAATACATTTATACATTCATTTACAAAGGGAATACAAGTTCAGGTCCAACCAAGAACCTTTTTATGTTAGTATCAGTAAAATAATTTTAAAAAAGGAATTCTAAAAGCATCCAATAGTTAATGGCTTACTTATTTTCTGTGCTGTTCTGTCAGTAGAAGAGAGAAACCGAAGCAAAAGAAAGCAGGACTGCAAACTGCCAGGTCAAGAAGCTGACAGGAGAGCTTGCTCAAAGTAAAACAAAACATTCCTTCTCCTGTTTCCTCAAGCAGTTTATGCCTCTGCTTCCATTAACCTCCACGATGACAAGAAGAAAACAAACGGATACTCTCCGCCTCCCTGCGCCCAGTGGCACATGTGCTGCCGAGGTGAGGAACGGATCAGAGGCGACACAGATTAGGAGTCAACAGGGTTTCCTTCATATGGCTGGATGCAGCTGGAGGGCCGATTAGACAAGCCAAGCAAGGGTGAGGAAGGGGTACGGCCGATACTATCACAGCCTTTCAAACCAACTTCCTTACTGGGAAGTCTGCAGACTACCGTGAAATTGATCAAGCTCCTTGAAAAGATGTTGTAGTTTGTGTCAGTGACATGTCGAATGAGGGAAATTAGGATAACAGCTCTGTGAGGATGCCTGTCGGGGATGATGAAAATACCTCTTTGAATGTTGTTGTTTATTCAATTCTCTTATTTGGATCTCAAAAGTGAAATTGGTTATTTCATGTTTAATATGCAGTGTATCTGATTGTCTACTTCAAAGCAACCCAATATGCTAACCCTCTTCACACTAGAGCACACAATTAACTAAAAAAAGGAACAAAAAGCAAAGGAGTATTTTACATTTTCATATTTTGTCTTGTTAAAATTTGAAATTTCAATATATTTTATTGAAACATAAACAGCTGAATTTATGACATTTCACTTTCACCTAGACATACACGAATACATCACAGAAGACGATGGGCCACGATGCCTTTATGCCAAAGCCACCACCACCTCAGGGGACCACCCAAATGCCAAGTCCACCTAGGGACAGCACTGCCCTGGTGCCAGCAAATAAGTTTTAATTCTATTAAAGTCTCCAATTTTAAAATCTGATTACACAAGATTGTATTCTGCCACATATCCTTCTGTACATGATTAAAAAACATTTGCATAAAACAGTTTTTGCAGGTTAAGTTAGTGGAACAAATTGACATGGAAGTCCTCAGTAAAGTACAACTCCTCCTCAAAATCATTCATGTATCCCAATTAAAGGGATAATGAGGCATCACTGAGGTGTCATTTAAGAATACCATTATGTTGGCTTGTTTGCAATGTTTTATCACCTCAGAGTAGCTGAGGCATCGAGCATTGTCTGGAGGATACTGATAACCATGAGGGTTATGGGAGCAACAGCCAGAATATCTCTAAGGTTTTGTCTGAATGCAGCTAGAAGAAACACATCTACTTCACTTGAACAAGAATATCAATACAAGTGCAAATCAGTCTTTAATTTTTCTGATCATTCTTAACTTATCCTGTACTGGTGAATATCTAATCAAGAGCAATTTGGAATAAAAAGTAAAAAAACAACAAAAAACAAAATTCTAAGAACTAAACTTGTATTAGTAAAAAAAAACTCCCTATATGTTGATAATCATAGAAGAAGAGAATGTCACTAGTAATTCATACTTCAGAGAAAAATAAATAAATAATTAAATTAATCATGCCTAAGCAATGCAAACCGGATCCTAAAATGTGTAGGCAAGATGAAATCCATTAGCTTACTAAATTCTAAATGTAAAGCAGGAGAGCAGGCAGAGGTTCTGGACCATCAATGAAAACATGAGCTCTTTTGAAGCTTCAGTGCTGTTCTACTTACCTCAATTTTTTTTTTACCTCAACCTGCCCCTTGATATGAAATAACAGCTTAATCCACCTACACATGTTTAGAAAGGATGCAAAAAACTGGGTTTCATCAAGCGAAGATAAAAATGCACACAGCCGAAGACTGTGAAATTGTCACATTGAGTCATCAACTGCACAAGTTTCAGTGTGTGGCAGCAGGATCTTTGAAGTTTGAGACACAGTTACTCTCATTTTATGTTAGAGTTTCTGTACCTCAGGCTGGTGGTCTTACCAGTTCTTTGGTTTAATGCTAAGCAATTACTGAAGAAAACTGATTCATGATATGCTTTTATTTTTTTGGATGACTTATTCACTCCTTTCCAGGATTTATGCATGTGAAGTAATGAAACCTCAAATCTTAAAGATGTTTTTAGTGTTCTGGTTGATGGTTAGATTTTTTTATCTAACCAAAAAAATGATAACTGATGATGACCATATTCTCCACCATGCACAATTTAATTAGTAGACAAAAACTGCAACGAAAAATCTTTTTTGTCTGGTCTGATGGTAATTACCTAACCAACCCTAACCAGAATAAAATTATTATTAAAATATTTTCCTCCCCTACCATGAACGCATTGGTAGGTATTTCACCACTATAATACAGCACAAGCAGTCACAAAATGAGAAAAACAGCAAAGAGAGAGTGAGCCTATTCAGACGTAACAACTAACCAATTTCTCCTAAAAAGTTTCTATCAATCCCCAAATTATTCATACTCCTGGCAAGTTCGAGTTGAAATCTTTGAATTTAATCGAGAAGTCTCTTTTGACTCGACTCAATATTAATGCACTGGAGTGGTTGAGCCAGAGTCCCAATTTGTATCTTATAAAGAATCTTTGGAGGGAGATTAAAATTAGGGTAATGGCAAGAAACTTTGTTTTGAAGCTCATCAACAAAGATAAATCCACAAAATATGAGGAAAAACAGGCAAGATGTTGATCCAAAGTTACAGGAAGGGTTTGTGTTGAAGTCACAGAAGAATTTGTGTTGATTCAGAGGTAACCATTTAAATCAGGTCAAATAAAATAACTGGCATAAAAGATTGACATTGTTATATTATTTCCTGAGAAATGCCTGGCCCACTTTCTAACAACACCAAAACTCATTGCAACAATGTAAATAATGAGAAAGATAACACATGCATACAGTCTGGTAAAACTAGCTAAGCATTAGGCAAACAAACTGCAGTGAGGTGAGGTATCACACATAAAATATGTGGTTTGTGATAGCTTATATTTGACATTAAGGTACACCATGGTGCCCAAATTAGTTCAGTCATTCCATATTTTTTGAAGAGCTTTCAAGGAAATGTTCAGCAGGGTAGACAGTTTAGCAACCTGAGGCTTCTAATTTCAAGAGCAGGGCTCAATCCACAAATCTCTGAGGTCAAAAGGCTACAGGTGTCTTTGATTTACAGTTCAATAAATCAAAGACACCTTCAGGAACAGGGTTATGTAAGGTCTTACTACCAACCTATAAAAATGAAATGGTATTATAGTAGGAAATATGAACTTTCTTTTCCGATGTTCTGGGGTTCTTAGTGTGTGTTGATTTTACAAGAATAAAAACAACACATTTTTGTTTATGTATCTCAAAATCCCAATAAATTCCTTTGGAACTTGTTGTTTTAGGCACAAGGACAACATGTGGAAAAGTTAAATATGAGTAGCTTTCCAATGCAATGCATTTGTGCCGGTCAGGCCGTGTTAAACATAAATATATAACTCAGATGGATGGGAGGTAAAGAAAGTGGCAGAAAAATTATCTACCATCATGGCATTAATAATGAAAATAACATTGGGGGAGATTATTATTTTTTATTTTAGGGTTTGCAATTGTTTTCAGCTGTCTCCTTTGAGAAAAGTTGCTATGAAAGTAATGTCTTACCGTCCCATTGCTATTTTCATCTTTTGTCACTACCCATTTCTCTATATTTTTATTGCAGAGAGGAATGTTTTACTTTACAGTGACTAGTTATTCAGTAGTAAGCCAGCAGGAGCCGGGCTGCTTGCTTCAGCTTGTGTGGCGATTAATCATGCTGTGACTCTGCGTCTCTGGGGCCTGTCAGCTTCTCAGGCCGCATGAGGTCCATGCAAGAACATCTGGGGATGTCTGGGGACATTGCAGGAGTGACCATGCTCCATTTTTCTTCCGGGGACAGGCACCAGACGTACCACCTCAATCTCATGTCATGATCCTCGCTTCCGCCCACTCTTTTCCCCCATGCCTTTCGGGTCCCTCCAGACCCATCTTGGACAAACGGCGTGCACTCTTATTACATGACACATAACACTCTGAGGAACTGTGAGCAGAGGAAGGCAATGTCTTGGGGCTGTACATCAATGACAATAACGAGCACGGCTGGTAATATGCCTGTTGGTGAGCTATCATAAAGAACAACAACCTGCTGGGTGTGGGGAGAAGGCTTGACACGTTATTTTAGTGGGAATAGCTGAGGACAAGAATGTAGCTTCAGGAGAAAAGAGAAAAATGCCACCATGCACAAAAGTTCTACAGCAAAAGAGATGCATTTTAAAACTTATTGTAGAGCTATATTTGCAAAATGGATAAAAAAGAAAAATGAAAAAGTGCCAAACTGGTGGAATTTGTTCCAGGACAGTGCAGGTATATAATACACCATCAAGACTTGCAAATGCATTTACATTACTTTAACTTTTGCACATTTCAACCTCAAACTTAATTTTTACCGATTATTTCATTGATCTTAATAAAATGTAAAAATCTGAAAAAATGTGTCATGCTTACCACATAAAAGCTCAATAAAATAAAGAATGAATAAAAATTATGTTTGAAGTTTTAATAAGGAAAGGTTAAAGTGATGTGAATGGATTTGCAGGTTTGTAGTATTTATCCCTCTGACTTCATACTTTGTAAATCCCTTGGTTTTTGCAGTATCATCGTGGGCCTTGCCTCAAAACAGATTTTCATTTGCAAAAGTATGTTTGAAAATCATGTTTTTTTTTCCTCCTTACAGCTGTTTTATCAAATAAAACCCTATGAAATATGTTGAAGTGTCAGACTGAAGTGTCGGCAGTCTTATTGGACCCCTTTAAAATCTCTAAAGATAAACTGCATTGTTTCTGATTATGGAAAACTCTTTAGATTGACTTCAACAGAAAATCACGCTTGCTTGCTGTGTTACTCAAAATCAAATGTAAATCTTACTCCCAGACAAACTGGATAAACAATTGTGCAATATTTAGATATACCCGGCTTAAGTAGTTCTGCTAAATTACACATTAATATTGCACAGCAGGTGACCCGAATATACTGTAATGAAACATACAAAAGCAAATATTGTTAAAAACTAAATTCTTCCAGCTGGTGGTCTTTGCTCCATTAAAAGTCTGTTTTTGAATTTATGATTTTTATTTTTTATTTATTTATTTTGCACAGGGGATTTTGCTCTACCATCTATTTTAAAAAACATGAAACTGATATATCCATTACTAATCCTGGTGATTCAGGGTGAATCAATTTAGTCAAGACAAGATAAATTATCTGCAAAGAAAGTAATGCAGATGAAGTATTTTAGGGCATAAAATAACCAGCTGATTATGCAGTGGTCCCTATGCTTGTTCCAGGAAGGTGCAGTGCAGCATGCATAAACCATGCTTCCTATCATAGAGTATCTGTTGGCTTAATGACTGATTACCATGAGGCAAGCATAAGAAATGTAGTTAGGGCTACCCTGACATGAAGTCATAATGGAATATACATGCAAGGGCTTTGCTCAGGGCACATTTTAAAACTAGAAACAAGAAGCAGAAAATGCTCTGTAAGTCTACAAAGGCATTGGCAAGATCTGTGTGTTTGTGTGTTTGTGAGAATTTCTGTATCTTTGTTTTTATAACTCCTTCTTTTAAACTGTTTTTTTTTTTTTTTTTTTAGCTGACTGGTACCAAATATGTTTTCTGGTGAGAAGGTGTTGGGTTCAAATCCTGGCCTGGGGTTGGAGTGGACATGTTGTCCCCAGCCATGAATGGGTTCTCTAACTGGGTATCCTGGCTTCCTCCCACAGTCCAAAAACACTAATGTTAATTGGTCTCTCCTTAGCTATGAGTGTGTGCATCCATGGGTATTTGTCCTGCATGCCTCTGTGTTGCCCTGTGATGAATTGGCTAATGACCTCTGGGAATAGGCACCAGTCTCCAAGTGACCCTGGATGAAAAAACGGGTATAGATAGATGGATGGGTGTTTTTTGGCTTGTAACTCATGACAGTCACATTCATTTCATTTCCATATCTGGAACTTGAAAATAAGTAAATGAGCCCTGAAGGTCTCCATCTCAAATGTGTTATTAAGACATAAACTGATATGGATTTCTTTTCCAGTTAGAAGGACAAAGTCGGGAAATTGTCGTCTGAGAGGAGTACCTTGAAGCACCATCCGTTGATTAAAAGGTGTTCTGAATTGAGCCAAGTCTGCCTGCCATTCATCACAATGAAAACAATTGACCAGCATCCAGGCAGAAGTACAGTATTTTTCAAAATAGAGTATTGGTCATCAAAAAGTACAACACAATATGTTTTAAATTTGAAAAAGCAAAGAAAAATTTCAGTGCAATAATTTTTATTAAAAGAAAAAGGAATCGTGAAGATGTTCAGACTAGTTAAATATAATGGCAACTGCTGTTGTCTGCACACAGATCTGCACATCAAGGCACATGCATTTCCTTTATAAATACCATTGTAAGCGTGAAAAATTCACATTTATATAGTTTTCATATAAAAAGATGGTTTATACACTCAAGAAAACAGTGGCAGCAGCAGATTAAAGGACGATTCCCAGTTTTACATTTGACTGGTCACTCCCAACTCTTTGTTTTTCAGTAGCAACGACTTACTGTTTCAAATCCTGCTTAATAACGGTGCTATTGTACATGCAACGACACACAAATTTGCAGACAGACATATGGCTCTCTTTGAATTGGATTGTGATGGATTTACATGTCTCTATTGAAAAAAAGAAATTTGTAATTTCCAAATCTCCATTGTTACTAAGTGTGCCAGTTTCAAGACCTGTGAACAAATTAATTAGGAACAAAGTCATAGTGGAATCTGTGCAAAAAATGAGCTATGTTGAGAATTGTATTGTAAATATTTTAAAACACACATATTTAAACAAAATACATTTTTTAGCAGTCAGCAAAGAAAGCGTGTTTCAATTTGTAAAGAATATTGAACTACAGAGACAGTTTATGTCTTGGAACCTTCAAATTATTACTCCCCTATCATGGTGGATGGCAATAACTCAGGAGGGGACAGAGAGGAAGGTGGATCCTTAAATCGAGGAAGTGGACAAGGAGATCCAGAGCTGAGGGGGATAGCAGATTTCTACCCACTCATCCTGGAGTTATTTCAGTTTGACGTGAGATTTCTGAGGCCGAGACTCTGCCACTGGAAGATTTGAACTTAAAAGAAGAACAATAGGATCTTCAGTGGTGCTTCTCTAGAAAAAACACATTGAAAGTAGGAAGGTCAGTTCTCAGTCATTGAATAAATAGTGACAACATGTTTTAGAAGGCTCGGTGCTACCACAGAGAGTTGATAACCAGGGTATGAATGACAGTCAGGCAGCAACTTAAATCCCTTAGGATGATAAACTTAGTAAGAAGTAAGAGAAACAACTGGTCTTCACTTAATGCACTGACAAATTGTGAGTCATGACAGAAAGTCTTAAAATTTGAGGAAATTGCTTTTTTCTATCTTCTTTTGAGAAAGGAAATGTTCTGTTCCACTTTTGCTTGAGAAGAGAGCTCACTCATGTAAATTTGGGCTTTCATTGTTGAAAATGATAATATAACTAAAAGAATTGTATAGTGTGTTAGTCAAATAATCTCAAGAGAAAAGTACAGCTTTCTGGCTGTAATTTTAAGTTGTGGTTTTGGACTGCTGCATAAAAGTGAATTTGTTAATTTGTATTTATTTCATAACGGGGGTAATGCATATTAATCGACATCAATGCATCTTGCAAATATTGTAGCCAAACAGGCAAATTTTAATTTGTAGTTCCCTACATGGTAAGTAAGTTTTAACACATTATCTGTGTTTAGCTGGCAGCTTTTAGAATAAACTCAGGGTTTCCTGCTCACCAACATAGTGATTCAGAATAATATAGCAAACCCACTGAGAAATGAATGAAATAAAAACAGTTGAAGGTTTTAAACTGATCTGATTATAAGCCTACATTCGAATACCGCAGGGACTCGGCCAAGAGCTGGGAGTGGAAATTAGGTAAAAGGGAGGCAATAGAGTTCATAAGGAGAAAATAAATGTGAACGTTTAGAAACCATTAAATATGGAATTCATTATTTTCTACTGTAAAGTATCAAAAACAGTGTCTTGCACAAGTATTTATAACTAATGGCCTTTTGCACATTTTTGTTTTGTTTTTTAAGCATAATGTTACAGTTGTAAGAAAAATAAAAAATAGTTTTCTAAAAGAAAACCTAAAATCTGCGATGTACCTTTATATTTGGAAATACAATGCACACACCCTGGATACACAATTCCTTCGTGACCTGTGAAGCTTGTAACATAATGCTGAGGTGATACTTTTCTTCAGTAAGGACTTATAGACTGGACATTGTTGAGGGATAACTATGGAGCTAAATACAGAACGCCCCTCCTTCTTGTGTGCATTGGCCACTGTAGGCTGGAAACACTTCAGATATTTGCCCTTTGTCACACTAGTTTAAACACGTAATCTAACTTTGTGTAGTGAAATAACACAAATTCTAAAAAAAAAATGAAAAATACAATTACGGAAATTTGTCCCGTCTTACACAAATTCAATGACCCAAGGTCCAATTTAATCCTAAATGTGATATGAGCAACTGTAATTCACTTGATAATGCCCATGAGCCAAAAGTTATGGATGCAAAGAAAACAAGCCAACTATCTTGAGTAAATGTCTTTGCAACAACCCTTTCTCCTCAGCAGGCAAGTGGCAAGAGTCGACACTTAATGGCGTCCAATCAGAGTTTGCAGCAATATGAGCAGCAAGTGGTGTCAGTGGAAGGGAATAATTGCCTTTTTCTAGGTAAAAAAAACTTCATTGAAACCCAGCTCAGCGTGAGCATCCATCCCCCATGGACACGCAGAAAAAAAGGACAAAACACTGATGGTAAATCACTTTCTGTTGAAAATTGATGGCAATAGTAGTGCTGATGGTGGGCCTGTCTAGTAAAGACGGAAATGTTAAACATAGAATACCTGGACCACTAGAGTGGCTGTTTAAAATTTTTAAATTTGACTGAATTGACTAAATTCACTCAGAGCCTTAAAAACTTGAATTAGTAGTGCTATAGAAAATGTTATTGCCCACAAGAGAGTTCTTCTGTTTTACATCAAACCAATCTGAGCATCAAACATAACCTGAGTGATAACAAATTACAGTTTTCTAGTTAATATTTCATTTTAATCTTCCAAACCAACTTGACCCTAAATTAAAATGTAATTAGCACTATTTTTTAATCTTGCATTAACCACACATTTTGGAATGGTATATTCAGTTTACCTCCAGTATAAAAGAACTAAAACATTTTTGCAAAGAAGAGTGGGCAGAAAATGTAACAGACTCGTTGCCAGTTATTGTTGAAGGCGTCACAGCCAGTTTTCCGGTTTAAAGGGGGCAATTATTTTCACACGACATTGTAAATTTGGTTTGTTTTTTTATCTTGTAATATTTGAAATCATCAACAGTATTTTTATTCACTAATTATTTTTGAATATATGTTTGATCTCAAAGATTTAAGTTTGACAAAAAATGCAAAAACAGAAAAATCCATGAAGCAGCAAAATCATTGTCACAATACTGCATATGTGTATTTCAGCTGTTTTGCAATGCTTATTGGTTCATTGAACTGCCTCAGGAGTGCAGATAGTAAAATACATACATTTTACTCAAAGAAACACATTCTTACATAAACACACACACACACAGCAGATATAGCCCTGCTTAGTTTGGCACAATCTTTGTCACAGTGAAGACCTCTCGTCTCCGGGCACGGTTGGAAATGACTGCACTTTCATTAATCTCGCTGTCCACAGTGCAGACCTCCCCTAATTACAGCCATTGTTTACTTTTGTGTTGGCACACCCATTGAATTATTGATGGCTGCCTTACCCTGATCAGTTTAAAGGCCTCTCCAATGGGCACATACCAGACAGTAGACAGATATCTGCCAACAAACACACCAAGTTTGTATGCCAAAAGAAATTTGTTTCTGTGATGCTTCGCTGATCAACATGTCAGTTGTTCAAACTTTGTTGCGCAAGTACTTAGCATACATCCTGATTAGAGAATAACAAAATTTTTAAATAGTAAAAAAGATTTAATATGAAAGCTTTGAACATTTTGTACAAGACATATCCATTTTGTAAAACCTGTTGTAGTGGCTGTAGTGGCCTATTATTACCCTCTAATGACATGCATATCCAAAATCCTTTTATCTCTCACACAAATAAAAAAGCAACTGAGACCAAACCAAATCCATGAATGATTACCCCCAACAATGGCTAAATCTGCAGAACTAAAATTCAATTTTCAGCAATCCCACAGTCCTAGTGCTATATGCCATTCAAAGCTCATGAGGATTTGGACTTAAGGCGACTTAGAGGTGATTTATGCAGTAACCCAAATGGCTGTTCGGGGAGAAGAAGAAGCAAATGGGTCTTCACAGAGAAAAAGCTGTCTGTGTGTCATGACTCACTGTAGCTCAACTCTGCACGACAAGGTAGGGTGCCGACTTGTATCAGATTGCCCGGGATTGTGCTCTGCTGGGTGTTTCCAGAGGGTAAAGCGACTTATGTCACACAGTTAGCACCAATCCTCTCTCACTACCAGCTCCCCTGGGATGAAAAAAGGATACGAAATGCCAACCACATTTCACATATGTCTGACATTAATATTTTGGTCAGTTCTGCATCAGCCTAACAACCTACTATATGTCTGTTTTCAGTTGACGTGTTTGCATTTTTTTCATAAAGCGAACATAACCACACATAGATAGTTATGTGTGCTTCGAACGGCATAACTTGTTTCATATTAATATGTAGTTCCGTCCGTCTTTCTCTGGACCCCATGAGATTTTTAATCTCAATGAGTTTTTGTTTGTTCATATTAAAAACGAAAAATGTAAAAAAAAAAAAAACAACACAAATTCTTATTGTCTGATTTGTTTAGCTGCTAATAGATGTTGACAATGCGACAAGCTAAGACAAAGCCATCATAGTTCTAAACAGAGCAAAAAATAGTGGTTATTTTACTTAAATATTTTACCTAAAAATATAAATTACTTAAACATTTAAATAAAACTCCTATTAACATTATTTTTTCTTATGTGAGCCTTCAACGATTAATGAGTTGAATTCAAAGCCTGCTAATTCACTTGCATCTCTTCATTTATGTAGACAGCATCATCTAGACTAGAATGGATCTTTTCCTTTTATGGAGGATCTATCTAAATTTAATTTAAAAGTTTGATTTGTCAGGATGTAGAACAGTTTTCTGTCTCACCTCCATCAGTCTGATGTCCCAAAGGATGAAAAGCATTTCTGGATCTTGTTAGTGTTTTATTTTTCTTCCCCGTTCTTAGTGGAGTTCCATTTGTGGGTCTAGTTTCCAACTGTGTTCATCGGCAATGCTTCTCAGGATTGCTCCCAAGTCACTTTATTGAGCTGCACTGCAGAGTAGTGTATGTTTTTATGACTCATCTTCAGTCCTGATTCATGGACAGGATATCCTAGCATCAGCTTTTTATACCAGGATTAAGAGATCAATAAAAAAAAAGAAAACAATAAAGTTACATGGAATGCGTTTCCATTCTAAATTGTGAAGTCTGTTGTCAAGATAATATTTTCACTATCTTAAAGGGACAGTTCAAGACATGTATAGTAAGATTCTCTTTAAAGTTTGAAAGCAGTTAATAACCTATCTGCAGACAGTTTTGTTCCTATATCTTTATAAAGTATAAGTTCACACTAATTGGTGCTGGAGGTTTAAATAAAAGATTTGTTCAAAAGAGACCAAGACAAAAGTTAACTTCTACCAGCTTAAACATTATAACTGTTCATGCAAATTGTATTTTATTAACCTTTATTTGCTAATAATCTAATTATTTAAATGCAAATTGAAGTGAAAAGGCTGTTCACCACTAGTGAAACACGTATTGAGAATGGAACTGGTAAAATGTTTCTTGGTAGATTTAGGCTTGAGAAAAATCAGCATCACTTAAACTACTATAATACTTTGCACTTTAGCTCAAACCAACAGTTCAACATTTTGTTTTCAGTGACGTGTTTTAGGACTGATTATGTCATTTAGAAGAGCAAGCATTAATACATAAACACGGATACATTATTTTCTGCTTTTGTTTGTTTACAATGTAAAGTTAAAAAGAAGTGGTTATAAATGATGTGACTAGACAGGCAAGCTAAGAGCCATTCTTCACAAGGTTTCATTTTAAAAACAATCATTAACGTTATCACTCAAAATGCTAACTTTACACGCATAATTTCCCCGTCAAGCAACGCCAATGCCGAGCTCTCTGGGAGAGCGTGCGCTTACAAGAAGATAACAGTGGCAGATGACTGCAGTAAAGCCAGACAACTTCAGCAAAGTCGGGAACAGTAAATCCTCAGAATGTTAGAAGTTATCAACAACAAGTACTAGAAGGCATGAAGCATAAGTAAAGGGGGGAAATCCTTGAAATGTTCCAAAGTTTCCGACATAGTTTTCAAAACTATTTATTTTATACAATGACACTATGTGATGTCATTAGGAAAGTATGTTTTCAAATAATCTGTATTTTATAGACAATAAGGTTGTATAAAACACAATTTTAAGAAATTTAAATCTGAAAAGTCTCAATATAATGTCTTAATTTATTGCTGCGGAAAAATCTCATTCTGAAATCTTAGCACTTTTATAGCTTTGTTTCCCCACCTCCATCCCTAATATGAAAATATCCTTCCACAATTTAACTTAGCTCATTCAAAAACCCTTTTTACCAAAAGGGGTTTTTGAGGACAAAATATATATATATAAAAAAACATTTCCTAGACTTTTGAAGCAGTCGTGAGGAGATGAGAAAAGATGAGCAGATGTGGCACCTTTCCCAGCACAGTGTTATTAATCTGTACAGGAGCTTTGTTATACTCTGTCACTCAAGATGGAACAGCGGGCAAGCTCAATCTTGTGGTGATGGCCATTTCAGACATCAACCATGGGCTGAGGTAGACGGGGTGAATAATAACAAGACAGCAAATGGAAGGGCTTGTCAGGTGGCATTCAAGTGTCACTTTCACCGTATGAATCGTCACATCACTAAGAGGGCCTTCATAGATTATTTGCTGTGTCAAGAAAGTTAGTACATACCTGTGAAAGGTTTAAGACAACAAGCCACAAGGTATTTTGTTCAAGGAAAGTAATCTACAGTGCATACACTTATCATATGTATGAGTGCCAAAAGGTTTGGATATCTGTATATATATTTTTAATGCTTATGCCAAAATATATGTTATTTTTACAAAAAGAGCATTTTGTTAATTGAACATAAACTGTTTGTTCTGAAACACAAGTTAGCCTTTTTTACCTACAATATATTTTTTAAATAAACATAACAATTCAAAATTAAATCAATATTTCAAATAACAGCACATATTTGCAATTCATATTTATTCATGGCAGGGACTTTAATGAGATGGTATCTATTTTTCAGGCACATAGTGCCGTTTTATGGCACAATCAAGAAACTCTGTTGCCTTCTGTTTGATATAAAAATGTTGTACTTATCAAAAATAACTTATAGGATTATTTTGCCCTTGACAATTATAAGAAATTTTAATGCACGATTTGACGCCTTAAAATTGTCCTCTATCTCTTTAAGAAGCTTCTGCTCTTTGTGAGCATCACAATTCCTCTCCATTATGTTGTGTACAACTGTTCTCTGAAGTGTTTAACTGAGAAGCATTTTGCATAATAAGCTCAGCAAATGCACAGTTTCACCAAGCGTTTGTTAATTATTGATAACGCTAGTCTAGTGGAACTGAGTGTGGAAGGTAGTGCAATGTGAATTTTATATTGTGATTGCAATTTGAAATATATGTAAACAAGAAAATTCATAACAAACTCAAGCTTGCGCAAACATTTTATGTTTTTAGAAATCATAGCAATTTTCTCTTGTATCATCATTCCCCATGGAAATAAGAAAAGTTCAAATGCATAATTAAAAGCCCAAAATGTATCATGTTTTTGAGGAGTATGTATAAACCTTTCACCATCATTGCACATGTGAACAGTTAAATATTTATAACAAATTGCAAATTAAACAAATTGGCAATTTCACAAAAGATAAAATTTATCACCAATGGCTTGCATTTGGTTTGTTTATTCTGTTGATTTACATGCAAGTAAACACACAACATTTTGTCTTGTATGTTCAAATACTCCAACATAACTCTATCGAGGGCTTCTGCAGACATCAGTTATAGAGCAGTGAAGTGGAAAGATAATGACACTCGCTCAATTGTATTTCTCAAGCAGCATTTAAGTGCCACTCTAAAACTGTCAGTCAACTTGACATCGCTGTGGGGTCTCAACAGATCACATCAGGATGAAACCCCCGGAAGGTTTATCATTACAGTCCTCATCACACATTTTGTACTTTATGTAATGTGCTTTGTCTGTTTTTTCCAAGTTTTGTCTTGTTTTCTCTACCTAGTCCAAATCAAGTTATAATTCTTTAGGTAACATATATGTACCAACCAATGAACATTGGACTATGTACTCATGTTGCCTAAGAAGCCATCTCTAATCAGTACATTTATTCACGTTTTGTTACTTTATAAGCATATTAAATATGTATTTTGTCAGTTCATAATGGTAAATACTGTTTTCAACAAATACAAATCGGAAAAGTGTGGCCTGCATATGTTTTCACACCCCTTTACTGTAATAAATGAATAAAATCCAATGAAACCAGATGCCTTTTTTTTTAGAAAAAAAAGAGTCCACCTGTTTGTAAATGTAGCTCTTATGTGAAGATTGCAGAAGTTCAGTCAAAAAAAAATTGTGAATAATGACATTGTGAAGGTGAAGAAGTTCACAAAGGTAAGTTTATAAAACAATTCCTGAAGCGGTCTATTCCATTATCAAAAATTTGTGTAGACATTCACTACACAAATCTAGCATTTGTCAAAATGTGACGAGAAATTTAATGTTAAAAATACCACAAGGAGTCCTATTTGCGGTATTTTGGAATCATTACCTTTCGTTTGACAAAAATCCCTACTACAGTCACCCAAGAGGGAACATTATAACCTCAGTAGACTAAGACTATTCAGGATGATAAGACATAGTTCTATTAAATGGAAATAAATGCCAAAAATGAAAAGGCCAAAGAGCTATCAAAAAAATTACACCTACCTTACTGTGCAATGTCGGTGTAATTTTACTGTGACATACATATATTTGCAGCACATCAATTCAGCAAAGATTTACTTATGATAATTCTAAAATATCTAGTTTTTTAGTGGAAGGAAAGTAGTTGAAATTTATTAGTGTTTTGACTGGAGAGACATTTTTTAGTCTCCTGGGTTCCTGAGCAATGCACATAGAAGCTATTAGCACAGGAAATAACATCTGAAGGAAATCAGTCCAATCTATCATTCCATCTATCTATTTATCCATACTTTGATCCATAGATCTATTAATTCAACATATATACTGTATGTTTGGTGTTCTTGGGCAGCAGCACAAAAATAATTTTACATATTTGCATAATTTCAAAATAACAGTAAAACTGAATGATGGAGCATAAAGCAGCAAAATAAGACTCAAAACACATAAAAAACACAACTGTCTTATCAAAGCTTGTAAGGTCATTTCATTGGGTCAGCATGTCACATACATTGCAAGCAAGAAATATTGCTACCTGCAAGTGGACATTCATCCCAATATTTCTGAACATTTTTGAAGAAAATTTGCAATAAACTCACAGTTATGCATTACTTTGAAAAAAAATCAGGAGATTTGTCAATTTTGGGTGTGTTTCATGATCGCAGAATTGTGAAAAAATGTCAGGACTAGATAGCAGATAGTAAAATAATACGTCTTACCATATGGGGGGCACTCTGTGTCGCCACAGTAACTAGGCTCATCGAACTCTTGAGCATTATTGCTGTTGGTTTTGCAAAAATAGACAGGACAAAGAAATAACCCTCTTTCATACACTTAATCTTCATCTGACTCAAAGTAATTCATAATACTGGATGACACTTAAAGTTTATCAGCTTTGCGTTTATTCTCAGCTCCTTAGCATTCTCTCTTAAAAGCTGAATGTTATCATCAGAGAGTGGGGAGAGTGCATATCTGGGCAAGTTATTACTCTTTCGAATCTAAAGTGGAACAATGATTACAAAATCAAACGTCTCGGTTTTGAAAAATGTGTTTGAAGGATACTCCACTTCCATATGGGAAGAATGGGAAAGAAATGAACTAAAGACAGACAATAGACTTGAGTTACATTTCTAAATACTTTATAATATCAATAACTTTTAACAGAAAAGGCTCAATAGGATTTTGAAATCACACACTGCTGCCAGACAGTAAAAAAAAACGGAGTGATGTTAAAAGTCTCCTTTTATTAAAATGTCATCTAGCCAAATCAAAGCCAATCACCCAGACACTTCATGAATGAATTCATGGTGTAGCTGTGGGGGTACACCCAACAAGGGAGGAAGCGGAGCAGATTGATCTGCTTAATGGAGATGCTCAGCAATTCAAGTCAGGAGGAAAAATAAAATTAAACCTAAGATGGTGTGTGTTATGGAATAACTAAACTTCATATTTATGTTACACCATTAAGCATGAAAACAATGCAGAATTTGTTATTTGTCTTTGTCTTTTCCTTTGTTTGTTTTTAGAAGAGTGGGCACCAAAAATTTCGGTATTCAGCTGTATTTGATTCAACATGACCTCATTTTTGTCTAGATATTCTAAACCCGGTATGCCTAATCCACTAAATTGGTAAATTAAATGTGGTACTGATGTAACGTGCAACTACACGGAAAATAGATATAATGCTCACTCAATTACTTTAGATTAAATATTCGGTTGCATCAAACACCTCACAGAGTGCCTTACTAAAGTATCAGAAACAGAAGTACTTAACCATTAAAAACTACCTTTCTAATAAAGGCTAGTTATGTAGGTCTTATTTTTGGGGAGATTCTTGTAAAAACCACACATTCCATTGCTTTGCTTCCATTTTTACTTCCAGTATTCTCTGTATGTATGTGGAAGCACCACATGAACACTGGGTTGAGACTCCTGTAGACTTCTTTGTGGCATTCATCCCACAAGATGTTGGAAACATTCCCCTGAGATCCACGTCCGTGTTGACATGTTGACTGCATCCCAGTTTGTGCCCACTGGAGCTTCAGATTCTGCTTTTGGCTGACAAGAGTGAAACGGGATGCAGTCCTCCGCTGCTGCATGCCTTCCTGCTGCGTATTCTGAGATGTTGTTCAGCTTGTTGCTGTTGTAAAAACAACAAAAAAAGTAGTCATCAAAGACACCACACACATTTTGCAAGATTGAACTTGTCTGGAAGCTCACATCTGATTTCTCTAATGTAGAACACAATTCTTTGCACAAGACTGTCTTGTCAATTTATTTTACTATTACTCTTTTACACAGGAGACGCATTTCATCGTTTAGAAATGAATGAATAATTTTTTTTTTCCTGCATCTGATTTTGATCTAGGCATTTATTTCACCATCATGCATGTATTACTTAGATTTTTTTGTACTGCTAGTGAATACATTTAATGGAACATAGTGTGGTCTAAAATATTGTTAGTTAAGTCTGTTCTGTGCAATGCTAACTGTAAACCAGTGTGTTAATAAAGGCTAATAAAGATTTAAACTGCAAGACATAGCATCAAAATACACTGCCTGGCCAAAAAAAAAGTCGCCACCAAAAAATGGTCACACTCTCTAATATTTTGTTGGGCCGCCTTTAGCTTTGATTACAGCCCGCATT
>CAEGAE010010552.1:0-31737 GCA_903067095.1 Girardinus metallicus
ATATATATATATATATCTTGAATGTGTAAAACTCCTTCCCCACTTGCATCCAAAGGCCAGTAGGAATGTGCTCTTCTTATCTTCTTTGCCAGTAAATTAAAGTAGAAAAGAAAATGTGCCAAATCCCAAAAAGCACTAAAAGTCCCATTTTTCTAAGTGCTCCCCATTTGTGCTAAAATGGTTTGGCTGTATTTGTAGAGTAACTCCTACTCCCATCTTGAGAAAGATGGAATAAATAGAAATATGTCAAGAGTGATAAACCCACTTTGTCTCACAAAGTCACACTCAGTGAATCCATCCATTCATCATTTTCAACTGCTTATTCAGGACTCAGTCAAAAGGGTAGCAGTCTGATCAGAGAATCCCAAACCTCCCTTACCCAGGCTTTCTCTTCTAGCAAATTTGGTAACAGACACCTTACTGTTTAGAATGAAGGTGTAACCTGTGAAGGAACTTCTCTTTCTGTCCAAAGAAAAAATCTTTACCCCTAAAATTTCCTCATTTGTTTTTATAGGTATTTTATAGGTGTTAATTTTAATATCAGATAAAGATAATATGAGTATTTTAGAAAAATACACACCTATAAATGGCATTGCTTGAAGACAGCTTTTTGTATTTACAATTTTTTGCGTCACAATCATCGGATTGACAATCTTACTCTAAAAGTAAAGACAGAACAAATCTGTAAGGAGGGAGGGAATTTTTTCCATGGTATGATGGAGACCTTATGTTAAGCAAAAAAAGGTTGACTCATTTAAAAGGAATATCTTCAAGAAAGCAAAATATAGAAGTCTTGTTTTGTTTTCTTCATTTTAAATTATGCTTCGCAAATTTAAGCATACATTTTATGCTTAAAATTAGATGTTATTGTGATAACATCTAAAACCCTTAATATACAAAGCTTACAGGACTGTACTATTATAAAGTAGCAGGGCAAAGAAAGATTTCTGGCACCTGGAGGCTATAAGGTTCTGGATTACTGCAGCGATAAAGAGCCAGTTACATAGATTCCCTCTGCTCCTGTCTGTTGGACAATCTTGGTTTCAGCACTAAAGACAGCTCCCTTTATGTGAAAACCAGTGGAGATCATCACTAGACTTCTGACAAGCCAAACTGACAGGTCTAGCTTTGTAACACAGCATTCTCACTCTCTGGGCGAGAGCACAAGATTTATTCAGTGTCTTTAAACCTACCCATAGTTCCTCTGTTTCATGCCAAATTCTCTCTCATGCAGCAGCCTGTCAACACAGGAGTAAGGTGACCAGAACCCAGCCTTGCATTTTAACCTGGCAAATAGCTACTAAAATGGGGATCAAAGCTGATTAATTCCTTTCTCTTTGCTTTTAAATGGCATTTAAAAAAACGTAGCTTGAGACCACTTTGCCTTTGTTGCACTCGAGTAATTAATCACACTTTTTACGTTGCTACACACATGTGGCTTTCCCACCGACTGCCACAGTGAATCTTAAAAAGAGGAAAAGCACCTAAAGCCTCTGTGATTTCTGGCTTCTATTAACAATCTATGGAATGGCACCAAACCGCAGGCTTATTTTACTATTCTGGTGGTCATTCCTCTTGTCCTCTGTCTTAAGTGGGAAAGAAAGAAAAGCACTAAATTTATGTCCAGTTTATAAATGCTCATTTATAAACTGGGCATTTCAACTACTCATGGCATTATATTTGAATTGTATTAATTTATTAGTCTGAGACATTAATTAACATCAATGTTAATGTGAATGAACATGAAACAGCCAAAAGGTTATCATTCATCTATTTCCTTGGACAAATGAGAAATTTGTTCAGCCAAAAACAAAGGTGTACAAAACAATGTAAAAAGGACTATGCATTTATTGAACGATTTTGCAATCAACATAAAACAGTAAAACTAAAACAAAGAAAACTAGAATACAATTCCTACAAAACATATACCAATAGATGGTGCTAAATTCAAATGATGTAACCAAAATTTTTCAACAATGTAAACTTTATAAAAGAGCCTCTCCAAATGGTAATAGGTTGGTCACTGTAGTATTAAAGTCTTTTTTAGGCTGTTACGAGCACAGGCCTCTCTTTGCGGGAGTCATACATCTCCTCTCTCTTTAAGTAGAACTTCAGTGCACTTCTCTTTGCTCTTCCATCTAGACAAGAAGTATCCACATGAACATGAATTTAGTTTTAATTTGATGTTACAGGATAAATGTCTGTTTGTCTTTGCTGGTAGTCAAAACCAGCAAAGTTGTCCTAAGCAAGTATTAAAACTGGGATACTTTAGATGAGCAGATTGCATATTTCTGAGTCTTGGTGTATTAAGTAAAAACTAAGTCAAATGGTGCCGTGGAACACCCATTGACTAACACAATCACTTGCCGCAGCCTATTAATTTGTGATGAGCTATAGGTCAACTGTAAACACAATGCCCTTGAAACATTCGATGTAATGTGAAAGGCTAGTGGTCAAATAGGAATATGTACAGAGAAAAACTAAATGTGCATAAATTGCTTAGTAGGGTTAGTAAGAAAAATATTTACTCTAAAAAGATCACGAAAAGAGTTGATTTGCAATGCCAAATCTGACAAAACCAGTGTTACCTAAACAGGCAAGTGCAAAGGTTTACATTGCCATTTTGATGACACCTAAATAGAAAATGTTTAAGCCCAACTACGACTTGTAACAATTCAATGATCCCAAGGTGAGCAGTTATTCTAGCTGACACAGAAAAGAGCGTGCTGATTTCCATGTGTGATATATATATATCAAAAACATTTTTTTTCTTTTAATATCAACATCATAACATACAGTTGCATAGAAGAAAATTGCTCATAAACTAACAAGTATTTATTGATAAAGGAGCAACATAAAAAGGCCCAAGACTTTTCCATAAATGTATGAAAAACTGTTAACATATGTAATAAACAAGGTAAGTAATTCAGGGATGGGTTTTTTCCCAGGGGTTTAATAAATCCTCAGTCCCAGGTTGACTGATGTAAATAACTGCCCACATCAAGCTTTTTCTTACTGAGGATTTGGGACTTTCCAATTATGCCATCCCTTGCATGTTCAAGTTGCTTGCTGAAGTGAAGATATTATCATTTGTGCCATCCACAGATATGTCGTGGGAATTCATACTTGATTGAATTACATTATAGTGTATGATGACAGTAAAACTGCTGTACTGTGGCAATCCTTTGTGTTTCCATGTTGCATTGTGATAAGCTAGCAACCTTTCCAAGGTGTACTCCACCTTTTACCCTGTGACAGCTGGAGAGTGGAACAAGCCCTCTCACATCCCTGTGTGGCCAGGAGGCACAGCCGATCAATGGACTGATTGCATTAGTCTTTAGCTGACCATTCTTGAATTTGACTGAATTGGATTGAGTCATTGTTCCTTCGTATTGGAATTAACCGATTTTTGAACTAATTTCCATGTGACAGAGGTTGAACTTGGCTGATGTAAAATGTAATTTGTTGTGAATTGGTAATATAAAATGAAACAAATTAAATCAACTCTTTCTGATATAATATTTGCTTGTATGGTGATAGATAAAGATGTTTAATATATAGTCCTGCATTATAGATTGTCAATTAAGCGATAGGGCTTTGGGTTTATATTGATTCCACTAAGTCTGCTAAAAATAAAAACTTATTTTAAATGCATTGTTTTCTTCCACACTGTGGAAAACAGAAAAGTGGGGGGGGGACTTTCTGTTGTGACAGTTTAGCCTCTGTACTCACCTCCCACTGAATAAGCATGTCAAGAAAAATGCTTTCCTGATATCTGAAACAATGCAAAGCAAGCTCACTGTATGATTTCTACTTTCCAGAAAACTGAGCAGAGAGATGCCTGGTACAAATACAAACACGTCTTCATTGATAGAGAGCTGAAAAGTACGCTGCAATGCAGACACCAGGAGCACAGACAGGAAGCAGAAAGGCTTGAGACGGACCTTCAGAGAACAAAAAATAGTGAATGATGAAAAGACTATGGCAGCTGGGAGCTCTAGAGTCAGTCCTCTCCAGATCATCAAAGTGTCACAACTCTTACCAGGAAGGGACTGGGACATGATGTCCTCTAGGTTAAAACTGGAGATCAGTATGCAGCTCACAAAGCTGAAGAGGGGAGATGAGGAAAGTAGCAGAGACAGTCCACGGTGTTTACTGCAGCTATTCCTCAGTTCCTCTGTGTGGCCACGACACTGATGATGCCATTTCCACTCAGACTATTCATCAGACCCCGACAGCAAAATATGCTAGTTTCTTTCACAAATCTGCAATCATATACTTGAGGCTGAAAACTAAAATCAAAGCTTCCTCTCACAGCAGTGATGGAAATATTTAATCAGAACTTCTGAGAAATAACTTATTTCTTCATTTTACAATTTACAGTTAGCCAAGTTCACATTAAAATAAATGAAGGAAGAAAACATCTTTAGACCACTTGCTCTCAAAAGAAACACTTGTAATACCAGATCTGTAAGCACAACGCACATGCATAACATTAAAAAAAACCTTTTCATCTTTGATTCCCTCAGCCGGAGATCCTCGCCTGGGGCATCCAGTTTTAAATCCTCACTCTTTATTCGTTCAAATATAATTTTTATTTGAAATCTACCAACGATCACACATCCACTAACTGTACATGAAATAAAAGTGATAAATTGAATGTACATGCAAAATTTAAATATCAACACAATCTGGAACAAAAAGCAGAGGTCTCCAAATAGCGGGTTGTGATCTGGATCTGGACACAGATCAATTTCATCTGAGCACTTTCAATAGGCATCTTATGCTGCGTTTATTGTTAGAAATTTGAATGCAGACAAGTAGAGATAGGAAAGCACAAGAAAAATACTGATAACCTCTCTCAAAAATAGTAATCAGAGAAAGGTTTTCATTATGACTCAAACATATATATATTCTTTTCCACTGAGGGTTTAAAACTGACAGTAAAGAGTCTTAAACATTGCAATGTAAAGAGGCAGTTTGAACTTCAACAAATTTAGGGAATGACTACCACCTAAATCCAAATTTAAGAAATTAAAAGTAGTTAAATAAACTACTATTTTGTTTGTTTAAATACAAACCAAATATTGGATACTACTAAGTTTCTCACTGTGTCAGAATCTGACATGGTCAGTATAAAAGCCAACCAGGCTACGCAGTGTGTCATACCTTTCTAGTGGTTGAGATTACCTGTCAGTTTGTTCAGTACTCCTGAGACATTGCTCATGAAAACAATGACTGAGCCAATGCTATAGCACAAACTGAATGAATTTACTCATCTAGAAACACTGAGGATGAAGTTCTGACTGATCTTTTGGATGGCAAAGAAGGACATTTTAAGTGACTTCAGCATGGATCTGTTGTTGGTGCCAGACACGTCGATCTGAGTATTTTCATTAACTGTTCATCTACAAGGATTTTCCCACACAGCCCTCTCTCTGGTTGATAGGGAACGGTCTAAAAAAAGAAAAAAAAAAAAAAATGAAGTTTGGCAGTTGTATGAACTAAAATGCTTTGTTGATATTGGAGCTCTAAGAAGAAAGGGAAGGCTGAAAGCTGAGGCTTGTTACCACTGAGGTTTGCAGAATACCATAAGTAACAAGTCAAACACAATATAGATGGCATTGAGCATAAGAACACCTCTCCTGTTGGCCAAAAACAGGGAGTGCGGCTGCAATTAACACAGGCTCACGAACGTTGGACAATACTAGATTGGAAAATGCTATTTTGTCCGATGATTCTCAATTTCAGTTGCAACATTCAGGTGGTCGGGTCAGAATTAGGCATACAGAAAAACATTGATGTGTCCTGCCTTAATCAATGTATAGTGGCAGTGGAATAAACATTTGGGGGAAATGTTATGCACTTTAATGTTATGCCCAGGATTATATATTTTCCAGGCACAAGGTGCCATTTTATAGCACAATCAAGTAACTATGTTACCTTCAAAAATGATAAAAGTACTCCATATTTTTGATGAGGATATAACATTCTAACATGATATAAAGATCAAAAAAGCACAAAAATGATACCCTGTTCCATTTAACCCTACCTATTTATACCTTACAATTTGAATCATCTCACACTGTCCTTGAATCATCTTCAAGGACATAACATTTGTATCATTGATGTCCAGCTGACAAATCTGCAGAAACCACCAATCACTAAAAAATGTTTTCTTTTTATAATTATGTCACAAATAATTAAGGCAGTTCTGAAGGCAGAGAGGTGTCCAACTGGTATTGGCAAGGTGTGCCTGGAAAAAAGAGCTATCTTTATATGCCTGTGCATGGCAAAAATAACTAACAGAATAAATAAGTCAGCAACAAGTGGGTTAAACAAGTAATTTCACTAATGATTATAGAGGAAACAGTGTCTTGCTAAATAGTATGTGGGTTCTCTGTGACAAAATGTCTTGTGACTCTACACACATCAGAGGTAACACACAGACACATGGGGTAGCAGGTGAGGATTAAATGAATCAGGACTCTTTCTGGGTGCACATCATTATCTACTACATACTAGATAGAGCAGGTTCTAACAGCAGTGGATGAGAACAATTAATGAAAGGTTCAAGCTCATTATAGGTACCTTTGTAGTAAAAGAGAGCAGAGGCATTTGCATACTGAATACCAGGATGAGCCTGCAGGTCATCCTGGTATTCAGGGAAGCCTTGTTGTCTCATATTGCAGGTACATTAAAAGCTTCATGAGGATTTCAAAGACTCAGGAAGTAAAGAAATGCTCCAGGAGTGGTGTGAGAGAAGGCTCTGCAGTTGGGGTCCCAGACAATTTTTACTGTTAGTCATATTTCAGCTAAACACTGATCTGGGTCAGGGGGGAGAAAGCCAATTACGAGCACACTGACTCACAGTCAATCATACTGAGTTTATGGGCAAGTAAAAATCTCCAATTAAAAATAATGTAAATATGTCTTTGAACTGTTGAAAAAAACCCATGCAGGAAGAGGAAGAAATTGTAAACAGCAGCCATAGCCAAGTCAGGAAAACCTAAACCTCCTTCTTTCAAGACAAGATGATGGAGTCACAGCCGACTCTACATCTGTATAAAACAATGGGTTACAAGTGAGTGTTGTTCCAATTTTGTTTTAAAACTAAATTTAATTTTAAGTGACAACAAATTACAAGTAACGTCACTGTGAAGAATTGATTGCTGGTCACTACCATTATTTAGCATGTCATTATGTTTAAGCTCTATCTCTCAACACACACATTTTCAGGTACAGCCATCTCATCCAGTCTTAACTTACTGCACCCCCGAACCCCAACCTCTATGTCTTTGTATCTTGTCTCTCTCTACCCAGGATCTTTAATCAGTTGACCACTTGGTGTGTGTCCCATCTGCTCGGCCTGTCAGTCCTGGAAGATTCATGGTCAACACGATGAGACAAAAGGACAAATCCAACCCAATGTTGAGGTTACATTAAGTGACCAAAAACATTTTTTTTCCAAAATCATTTGTGGCAAGACGTCATTCTGAAATAGAAAAAAAAAAATGAACAACTTCATGGGGCAACTTAAAAAACCCTAAAAACTCTTCTTTGTGTAAACCTTATTTGTTATGCTTGTGGGTTATTAAGTTTTTATGGTAAAGTGCAAAAATCACTTTCATATTTTATATTCAATCTTTTGAGAAAAATTTACTCATTTGGACATCCACAATTGTTGGGTCATCCATTTGTTGCACTTCTTTATCTCTACATTCCAAAATTGCTTGGGTCTGACTAGGGGTTACACAGCAGATGGTTTTACCCAAAACAAATTATAAATTACTCTCACATGGATGAGCACATCAGGGGTAAATGCACTGCAGTTCAGTATCTCATCAAAGAACACTTCTGATTAGTCTGTAGGAGAAAATTATAACATTGCCAAAACATCAGTTTCATGAGAGCACTATGAAATTCAATCAAGCACATAGAGTAGAGTACACAATTACCTCATATTTGACCTTTAATGTACTTTCAAATGCCCTTTTCTGGCTGTGGATCTAACAACTTATTAATATCCTAGGATCCCCAAAATATGGATGTTTTTAAGACCTCAACATTTGTTTTGATAGAAATGGTATCCATTTTAAAGGTGATTACCTATAAAATTGCACACCAAGCCTTAGTTTCTAGTTAGTAGCAACTAAGCAATGAATCAGTTGATCACATGATAAATTAAAATGAAACTAATCATTTCTATCCTGATGACTATCGATATTTTTAAGAGTAATTTTGAGACATCATAGTCTATGTTATTTTTGGTTTTGGTTTCTTAAAACAATATAAAACAAAAAACTTTGGGTTTTTTGGGTTTTTTTTACTAAATGAAAGTTAATTGGCCTTTGAGAGAGCTAGCATGCATTATTATGCCATTATTTTATTACTTGAAAATGGTCTCAAAACAACAATATTATCATTTATCGCAATAATTACTGGGACAGTTTATTGTCAAGAAAAATTTGTTAATGATAGGCCTAGCAGAAACTGTGCTACTGGAAGCATATGTTGATAAGACAATAGTGGAGTGCAGGAACAGTTGGTAAACCTCCTTAGATAGGGGTGATGGCCTTTATGTATTCAGTTACAATATAGAGTTTTTGGCTGCTTTGGATGCTATGCTCTTTGAGTCTTGTTTGTAAATCCCATGCAACAATTTTGTTTTGTGTTCTTCCTTATGTCTTGGAAATGTGCAACTTGTCATTCAGTAACTTTCTTTAAGTAAAATCCTCTTTCTCTGAATCCGAATTTGAATTCAATGCTTGAAATCTCAGAGATATCCAACAATCTGCCACAGAAACAACAAACTTTCAGTGTCTGCAATCTTTATGGCTAAACACGAGTCATTTATGCCAAGAGTTTCTCATAAGGTGAATTAATAAACTGCACATGCCTGCACAGTAAAAGGCTATTTTATAAGCAGTATGCTGCAGAAAGTGCATAAATTAAGACTGTTTCAAAAATACCTTAAATTCCTCCTCCCCACCCCCATCCTCGCTCTTAGAATGTTTCTTGCACTTCTACTGATAAATTGAAAACTTTAATCATATTTCTTAATTCCTTGAAGTTTAATTCTCAATTCATAATCTCTCCCTTTTACAAGTAGCCTGCAGAGTACAATTAGGGGTAGCAACTGTGTTTTTGATTTTATCTTCATGTTATTTTACTTCAAGAAAATAATCAAAAACACATAATGACATTAGTCATTTTAATTCCTGATTACACTGATCAGCTGCTTTTGGTTGTCCCAGAAACCAGGCTGAAGCTCAGGAGGCTTTTTCAGATGTTGCTCCTGAACTTTGAAATAATCTGCCCTCCAACATTAAACAGGCTTTTTTGTTTCCTGTATTCAAATTTCTATTAAAACACACCTGTCTTCACTGGTGTGTTAACACTGTGAGTTGCATGTTCACAACAAATTCTCCAGAGTTAAATCAACACTATGCTGAGTCTATTTGGTCCCTTTCAGAATTGGTATTAATTTATCTCTTATAGAGTTATTTCAACAATAGTTTGAGTAGTTATAACTTTTTCAAGTGTTAAAATTACTAAATTTTTTGTTGAAATAACTCTGAAAAGATTTAAATTACCACCAATTCTGATAAGGACCAGATAGACTCGGCATAGTGTTGATTTAACTCTGCAGAATTTGCTGTGTTCTACTGATGATTTTGATTAACTTTTTTGTTACATCTAACATCTGAGTTTAATTTTTTCTGTTTTATTCTGTGTGTTATGTTGAGATAGTTGGTGTAAATTGTGAAGGATTTTGGTCAACTAATCTTTTTAAATGTGCTATACAAATCAATTTGACATTGAATAATAACCCCAGTCAATTTTCAATATAATCCTCAGCTTAAGTGTAGACGTCTGAAAAAATTCAAATTAAATCCTAATTTTGAGACTTACAAAAAGAAATATTCCGGGGGTTTTTTCGCAATAAAAATCACTCACAATGAAGGTCAATTACTCATTGATATTCATTTGTTATAGATAGTGAGACCAACTTTTTAATGACAAAGACAGCAATAGTTTAAGATCTTAGTCATGCTACATCATCAAACTACATTTAAAAATTAGCTTCAGACATAGTTTCTCTACAAACACTGAAATTTCTTAGTATTCACAGTTCTAATTGAATTCGGTATTTGAATTGGAATGCTATTGAAAATGAGCTGTGCAAAAATAGCTGCCTTGCCATTACATAGCCAGGACGTTTCTTAAAACAATATAAGATCCACTTAACAATGGAAATGCCCAAAGATAGGGAGGAGAAAAATTTAACAAATTAACTATTTATACTGTGTTTGGGGAAATGTTCCCTTTACAAGGACAGTCTGTGGACCAATCATATGGATCCACACTAATACTGTGAACATAAATTACTCTGGACAAAAATGCTTAGTGAGTTCAGGCACAGAGTCCAAGCTGCTCCATTCACTCTGACAGTCTGTGCAAAAATGAAAAGGAGAAGAAAAGGCAAGTGTTTCTACAGCTTGTCTGCACTTCAACCTCTATCTCAATCTTCACCGTCATGTTCAAGCTGGGAGAAAGTGAAAAGGAAATGAATAATTCAAATTCTGCCTAAGTCCTTTGTGGAGAATTAAAAAAAGAAGATATGAACACAACATAGAACAAAAATATGTCAATAGCATTCAAAAACCAAATTGTCATTAACAGTAGAATGTTAGCATTGTGGGTGATTTTTAGTGATACATATATTGAATTAAATAGCAAACAGAGAGGCAAGGCAGGCAATCTTCAGCAGTACAATTTTTTTTTCAGCAGAAAGCTCTTCTGAATTGAGATTGTCTAAAAACAACACAACAGAGTGCTATGGCCAGTTTATGTATGGCAAAGACAAAATAGCTTTTCACTTCTCTCTGTAAATGTCACATAGTTCATAAAGACCAAAAGCAATGTGTAACCTGCAGCAGAGAGGATTTCTATTCAAATCACATGGCCTTTAAAAAGATTAAGAAAAAAAAAATCTGTTAAAGCTAAAAGACAAAACTTAAATAATGTGTGACCAGACATTTGTCTTACAAAAGAAAGATTTTTTGGAGAATGTTGCAACAAGAAACAGATATTATAAATCTATCCAGTGCATCCCTAATGTGTGTTTATGTGGGTATGCACTTGTGCTCTGCATGACTGTGCGTGGAAGTTTACAGCAGAGTGATTAATGGGTCTTTTATGGTCTTATTTGATCTACTGTGTAATTACTAACATCAACACAATCTGTCAGCTTCAATCTGCCATCATGAGGCTGTGAAGCAGAATGCTGCTAATTGTGAAAGAGAAGTTGTTAATACCACTCTCCTACGCTGATTAATTCCAGATATAAACGCAAACATCGCTTCCTGATTTTAAAGTATAAAAAAGAAATTGAAACAAAATTGTGTATATAAACTATTTAAAAAAAATTTTTTTCAAATGTTTCAACATCTACACTGAAATATGAATAAGCTGTCATTTTAGCAGCCTGGAGGTAGCAAAGAGATCAACATGAAGAATGTGATCTTCAAAAGATTGAAGATCACATTCTTGACTTTTTAATTGTGCTTGATAATAAAGTTCCTAAAGATTCCCTTCCCTTATCAGAACACAATATGAGATATAATACCTAACCAAAACTCAATTCATGCCTTCATCCTAAACCTAACCACTACCCAAAACAGCATTTCTTCTATTTGGAGTTTTGGGCCCCATAAGTAGCATTTGGTCTCCACAATGTAGCAAAGAAAAATGGGCCTTACAATGTATCAAATACAAAACTACACACACACAAACTCTAGCAAGCTTATCACTTTTCCGGTAAAGGAAACAAGGTTATTTTGCTGCAACCCAGTATAGTGGAGGTTACACTCCACTATACTGCGCACAACCAGAGAGGGGCAATGTCAAATCACAGGGTCTTCTTATTCTTCACCTACTTCAATAAGGTGTTTGTTATTTCTCTCAGTCTCACATATGCACACACAATATAACATCACATCCACTCATGAAAAAATAATTAACTTTCACAGAGAAGAGGCTTGCTTTAGGTGAAATTACATTATTACCAAGTAACTTTAATGCTAATAAAGCAGCTTTATGGATAAATTTAAATACTCTTTTCCCAAAACATGCCTGAAGGTTAACACACACAGTGAAACTTTGAAAATCAAATAGGACTTGAACTTTTTGTACTTTGTAAGGTCGATAGGGTAAAATCTTGATAGAAACTCCTGTCGCACTGTGCCATGGTGGTAAGATTGCAAGGACAACAGCCTAAGCAAGAAGACAAAGACTAAATAACAATTAAATAAGAATATGTAACATCAAATAAATGACTACACAAATATTCAACCCCTTTTAAGTGACTGACCTAATTCAACAGAGGTCCAGCCAATCGATGCTAGTAAACTCACACTGAGACGAACGGAGGACAAACACTGCACATCATCATAAACACACCATTCCCATGGTTGTGAAAGCATCATGCTGTGAAGGTTCTTCTTGGCAACAGGTACTGGAATTCAAGATTTGAGTATCTGGCAGACCCTCCTCTCCGGAACCCCAGAATAGATCTTACCAGAGAGGCTTAAGAGTGTGATTCCACTGTAGTTGGAACACACTCTGCAGTCCCCCTTTTTGAATAGGAGGACCACTACACTGGTCAACCTGGATCAACCTGGGTCAGACCAAGACAAACTCACAATATCATAGAATTAAAGAACTCCAGGTGAATCCACCCCCAGGTCCTTGACACTGAAGAACTGTTTAACCAACCATCTGGGTGAACTAAGCACCAACTCAAAGTCACCAGGCTCTGTTTCCTCAATGGAAGATATGCTGGTGGGATTGACGAGTTCTGCAAAGAATACTGCCCACTAACCCACAACGTCCTAAGTTCTCTAACTAATGCAGTATTATACAGACATTATTACATGAATACAAGATTTTTAATTAGAAAGAAACTCAGAACAATTTTGATTACAATAATATACGCACCAATAAAGCAATTACTGATACTGCAGGATAGATGCCAAATGCAATTATTAGGCACAGACCTGTGAATTCATTGATAAAAGCAAATGTGGACAATTATTAATTATAGATGAGCTGGGGTTTGTTTGAACAACCTGAATCCAGACAGAAAAAGAAGCCAGATGGCTTTGAAACAGAAAAGTCACACCACATTAGACTTGGAACACAGCATGAATTCCCTTCACATGACAATCACGAGGAGCAGTTACTTCCCGAATTAATTAAAAAAGCTAAAGAGCCCTTTTATTGTAAAATAAAAGACTACTAGTCAAATGAGCGTAATTTAGCTTAACTTTGGTTACAAAGTTACCTACTGAAAAAAATGCTCAATTGTATAATACAAAACACCACATCTAAACGTATATTAATGAGATAATAAAACTCCTGAAGCTAATGCAATCTTGACATTTATTTATTCCAATTAGTTTATTTTAATATCCTCTGAAAGTCACTGTTTCAACTCAAATACAAATAATCAGAAATTTTAGGGGTCAAAAACTTCAATAGGCTAATTTAACACTCAAGTTGACATTTACATGATTAAGAAAAGAAACTGTTCAAAAGTTATTGTCTAAATATTTAAAACTGACAAAGCATTTGTAATTTCTGACATTTTGACACGAAATAAACATCTAATCTAATTACTACAAATATTCTTCGTTAAAAATAAATGCAGTCCATTTTAAAAAGAAACTAATTCATGCCTTTCATTTCAACAGAAGATGCATAAATATGACATAATTTAAGGAGTGTAAACTAATCACTCTAATCTCAGATTTGCAGGAAAAACACAGATTCATGATATATTATACATATCCACTAAACAATGCAAAATAACTGCAACTGTTTCAAACAATTACTATAATATAATTAGGTTTTGAGATGGTGTACTTCTCAGAGCTCGCTAATCAAATAGCAGATTAACAGAATAGCTTTTAAATGAATCCTCAGATTTAAATCTGATTAGAGAAGTATATTTCTGAGATGAACAGTAAAAAGGTTTCAGTGAAACACAGAGCTTTTCTCTGTGTTAAAAAGTGTATCATAAACAAGGTCTATGCGACCATGACATTCAAATGAACCAATTTTGCGCTTGGTCCTAAACAGAATATCAAAAAAGCACAGATTATGAAATAGTTTGAAGTCGATTTAAATTGAAATTGTAGACTAAAGCTTCAAAACTTAGGTGACCCTTTAGAAAAAAGAAAAAAAAAATTCCTAAATAATGTAAAAAAAATGTTTTGATTAAGCATATACATTTTTGATTAAACACATAGAAAAACTTTGATTAAACAAATATTTAGTCCATGTTTCTAAAAAATAAAGCTAACAAAAGCATGTAGTTAACCATCTACGGGCAACGCATATTTTCTGCTCCATTAGTTTTATTTTGTTGACGAAAAACTATCACATAAAAAGATGTTACAACCAGCCTCATTCATCTTAATATTTGAAATCATGGATCAACAGAAGCCTCACATTTTCACACATGGTTACAGAGTCACAGCTTGCTGACCCCAGGTATAAACAATGGAAGTGCAATTGGCACTCTTGTTTCATCAGCGCGATTTCTATCTCTGAGCTTTGTGTGGCCCAAGCACAACAAAATCTGAGAGTCTTAATCATTATTATAATGATCTCTAAAAGGCAAACACAATTTGACTGTGTGCCAGTTTAGAATCAGAGCAACCAATAGCTCAGCCAAAAAACATGGCCACACAGGGAACACACGCACACCAATCTGCAAAAGCCCCGAGTGAGACTTGGCCATGTCCTCCAACACATGGCAATCACACGGCTCAGTGCAGAAACACAGGCACACTGTCCACACCGCCACTGACTCCATGACAGATCTGAAAGCACCAGCTAACCTCTAAGCAAGAATAAATGTATCGACAGGAACCACCAAATCCCAATTCAAATTTATTCTGGATACTGCAGGCAGGGAGGGTAGATAAAACTGTAAAAAAAAAAAAAAAACTAAGTGTTATTGAATTTAATACAGTTGCAGTTTATTTGGCACATGGAAGTTTTTCCTATTCAGCTAATGCAGTTTTTACGTAGTCTTTGGCAATTGAATTACTAAGTACAGATATATTTACCCCATTCCTTATTCCAACGGAGATGCTAACGTTAGCAAAATACTAATTAGCCAGTTAGATGAATTGAACTTAACTACCGTAGTGAAGGCATTCACCTTAAAATGCAATGTGGGTTTACTTAATATCATAAGCGTAACATTTTAAATTGTCCATCCAAGACAGAAAATAGTAACCCTACAATAAACTAGACACTTTGTCAGTATTTGACTGCATACCATATTTATACCACAAAATAAATTTTATTGCAGTGCAGTGTAAAGGGTAAAGAGGACGAGTGCCAGCACAGCTCCCTGTGGGGTTTCTGTACTGCACATACTGACTTGCCAGTGAAGTTGTCTAGTATCCTCTGGGAGAGGTGGAAATCCATCTGGATGGTTTTAAAAAGACTAGAAAATCATAGAACATGATTCTCAGAGACCTTGCAGGCTTTGCCTGGTGGGTCAGCACGTGTTGTAGGAGATGATGGCGTCATCCACCCCAATACTAGGCTGGTAGACTGCAGCACATAAAACAACAACCTCACCAGGGGACAAACATGGACCAGCCTCAGCCATGTTTTATGACAAGATGCAATGTTGCTGCTGAGTTCCTTTGAATGTGTAGCCTTCAGTATCGGTACCACACAGTACCTCTCCCACTGAAGTTATCAGGGAAGAAACTATTCCTGCCATTTTCATGTGTTTGTCAGCTCTCTGAAGTAGTCCTTTGTTGTTTTTCCTTTTCCACTTCTCTCTAGCTAAAAGATAGGAGAACCTAGTCACTGCTGATTTGAGGTATAATGTTTCTTCCACTTCAGGAATATGACTTCAATGGTGCCTACTGAAACATTCAGAAGTTTAGGAATTTCTGCAACTAATGTCATTATGTTTTATGACAATAAATTTATCAAGGTCCTAGGAAACCTCTATGCTTCGCCACATACTCTCTGTGATAATTTGGTATAGAAAAAACATATCTACTCACTATTAAGTGGATCCAAATTAAACAATAATACTTGGAACTGATTTAAGAAAATGGCTACAAAAGTAGGTGAAATCTGACTGCATTAAGAAATCAATATAGCTGCATGTGTTCAATACATATTCCGTTGTCTTGCATTCATGGACATTTGTTGTGATGTCTTTGAATTTGTTGATTTCTTGTACTTTTGTTTAATAAACGTCTGAACTGAATTGCATATTAATAGAAATATATTTAGTGAGAAGAATGCTAATATCTTTCATTGTTGTTCTCCCTATGAACTGTTTCAAAAAACCATATAAAAAGTTTTTCTAAAGAAGTTCACTTCAGCTGTTTCTTTGCAGGGAATATCTTTTATAGTTTTCACAAAGTTCCATGAATCTGTTTGTCTAAAATACAAAAGCTTCAAGAATTCTGCAGAACTGCAAGAAACTATTTTAATAATGATATTTTGCTAGTTATGAATAAAGAAACAAGAAATTGTTCAAAACTTTCAGCATGTAAAATCATCTATAACAAACAAAACATGACAAACTTGCTGATTTACATATTTTCTCCCCGCATCTTTTTTTGTAAATGCATGTCTTTTTATCTGCCAAGCTCAAGATCATCTCCATTCTAATTGCTTTCATAATCCATCTCAAAGTAACTACAGAACATGTCAAGTTGGCCCACCTGTTGGAGGGAAAAACATTAACACTGTTTATGTTGAGACCAATATGACATCTGTCAAACAAACTGACAGAACAAGCCAGGCAGATTATGCTGATGAGATGCTGAGATGTGTTTATTCACCAGAAACAAATTCAACAAAAATAATTACTATGTTACACAAATACAGTGACTAAATTCATCCTTCATAAATCAATATTAATCATTTTAGAAATTTGGCCATGACTACACTTGAAAAATTGCCTCTGGCAAAGAAGAAAAGACCCATTAGTTTAGACAAATTTTCTTTTTAAAATAATGGAAATAGCCCTTCAGAGTCCTACTTCCACACAGCTGAAATCAAAGAACAGCTCAATATAAAGGCCATTTTAGCATCACCCTCACAGTGGTGGAGCAATTCCTTGTTTAGACGGTGGATGCTTTAAATAAATCAGCCAACTTTTTCTGGCTAAAACACAATTTGCAACCATTGAGTCGTTTTTGGCAGACAGGTTTTAGAACGTGCCAAGGCCAAATAGTGTGAGCAATACAGTGGGTAATCCAGATCATTACCTAGTTGCTGTTAAGTGTGCAAAGATTGCCAAAATAACAAACATCAGCATGTTTCACAAATATTTATTCCCTGTTCAATGGCCAAGTCGGTAATGAGGATGGTGGGTTGAACTTAATTTATCCTTTAGAGGACAAAAACATTAAGTCTTGACAAAGTGTGTAGAGAGTCTCTTAAGGGACTTTTCAACATTCTGTCCCAACAACAGACTTTTTGTGGAAATATTTTAAAGACAAGGTACAACACTTAAGAAAAATCATCTAGAATCTCTGTTTTAGCTGCAGTGATAAGATATATATTTCTACAAAACTGCTGTGTAAATCATTCCTACCATGGATGGCCAACCTTAAACTTTATTTCTTCTGCGTTTGATAGGTCAACATGGGTTTTATGAGATATCGCCAAAATAAACATTGCTTTATATTCAATTTGAGTAAAGTCTATTTCATGAAACTCTAACTTCCTCTGCCAAATTAACTTTGAACTTTTAAGAGCCTTAGATATTGAGGAGTAAATGTATGCAAGTTTGGGACATATTTTGAAGTAAGGAGAGAGGAAGTTTGTGAATCGCTAGTTTGGATGGTGGTGTTAAACTAATAAACTGCTACTCGGTTTAGCTAAAGTTTGTATCTGTCCAATAGCTTCTCATTGGTATTAAACTAAAAGGATCTCAATAAGTCTGGACTGTATTTATTCATTTCTACTTCAAAATGGAAAACAGGTAGATTGATTAACCTGATTTGATTTTTTTTCTAAACTGAACACAAAAAGATGCATTAGTACCACTTTATGGCATGACAAGCATAATGTCTTACCATAAATGGACTAATCTGCATCAAATTATTCTACGCTAATTACAAATTTGTTAAAACAGTTTGTAAATGTGTCAAACCTCTACAGCATACAAAACAAAACAGTATATGCTAAAATAAAATCTTTTCAGTTTCATTAGGCCCATAATATTTTGTATATTTCTATTTCTGTTGGATGCATCATAAGACTCCTAGTAGTAGGAATAAATGTGATGATAATTCATATTTCTGTCTCTGGACTACTATAATGGTCAGCTCATTGGTTTAACAAGTCTGGACTGGCTCATCGTCAGGCTTTCCAATACTCAGTGCAAGACCGCACAATCGTTCAAACACTGAATATCATAAAACCCTGGTTTTGAAGTCACTAAACTGGCTGGCCATCAGGTCAGATCATTTTAATATTTTAGTCATAACTTTTAAAGCATCATATGGATAGGCTCCTTCATATATTTTGTATTTCAAATATATACCTCTTTCTGTGGCCTGAGGTCATCAAATCAAAACCTTTTAGAGGTCCCCGACACCCGTTTCAAAACCAGAGATTCCCCCAAGCCATTGCACCCAAACTGTGGAATGCATTATCTATCTTCCGAAGGGGTTTGGACTCTGACTACAGAGAGCAGCTAAGGACATTTTTAATCCAAGAAGCTTTTAGACAAACTTGAGCTTCTATGACATGAATTTGTGCTGAATTGTGTTTGTTTTCTGTACATTACATGTCAGATTACTGGGTTTAAGCTTCTCGTGAAAAACTTTGTGGCCACTGTCTGTGAAAATGTGTGATGTTTTACTTACAAAAGTAACTAAATGGCAAACAAAACAGCTACAAGGGACTTATAGCAACAGGGATACAACTCTTGCTGAGAGGTAGGTCAGACAAAGCAGGTAAATAAGTGTTTAAAAAATCAACCTGTGGGTTACAAGCAAGCAGTAAACGTAAGATAGGTTGCATAAAAAGCCTAGAGAAAATGAAATTTATTAATATTCCATCACACCTGCAACTCTTTAGTTATGCCAACAAAAGGCTGCATCATAAATTGGAAATATACAACTTGTGCACCGCAGCATTTAAGCCACAGGTTCCTAAAATACCAGGAAGCCCAACGACCAACTAAGGGAACATTTAGCTTAAAGCTATTTTTCATCACTTTTGCATGATTTAAGAGTAAAATGTATATACAAGTAGTTGTATCAGTTTTATACTTCAACTGACTTAATTTGAAATCAAAACAAATACAGTTTAAGTCTCTATCAGCAAAACTTTTGGTGCTAGCAGCAATAAAATTCAGAGTTTTATTAGATTATAGCTTTTCCACAGATGGAATAATGATGTTGGTATGACTTGATTTAAGTTTAGGTGACCAGGCTATATCTCTGAGTTTGTTGCACATGTTGCTTAGAGCAGTTATAAAGTGCTAACTGCATGTCTCATCTGTTCCTCTCCTCTTGCCCATCTGTCTTGCTCTTATCTTTTACAATCTTCATCTTCTCTACTCCTGCTCTTTTTACTCCCTGCAGCCCTGCTAATAAAATGGTATATAAACTTTAAATGCATTATTCTTTTAATCTGAAGAATGGTTCAGTCCTAATAGATGTTATTGATTAAGTTAGAAGTACACAGGATGAATATTTTTTGCACCCGTTTTTCATAATATACAGTTTATTTAAATTTGTTTTATTGTGAATCCATTTCATTTAATTGAGTTTTAGTATTTGTTATTTGGAGTCTAATTTTATATTTAACTGCTGTGATTAATGTTTCAAATTCAATGAGCTAAAAAGCTGCTTTCTTGATGAAGACATTTTGTGAATAAATAGCAACGATATTTATGATATTTTATGATATTTTTTCTCCCCATTATCCTACACCACCTGCCCGTCTCGCAACTTTTTACTATATGAAAAAAACAAAAAACTACCAACTGTGCCAGCAATTATTTAAAACAGTGTGCACACTCTCATTATCTGAAAGTATAAAAAATATGTTTGTGTCAGAGACAGATAGTCAGTCAGCAGGTAATATAAAACAGATGCTGCGTATTTGAAGTTATGGAAAACTGATTTGTTTTTTGATCAAACATAATACATTATGAAAACATTTGCACAGTTTTCAGACTTGAATAAGGCATTTCTTTCTGTCTAGAAATTTCAACCCATTTATAAAATATTTGAGACTAGTCACATTCACCCAGGTGAAATTAGGCCTATGTCTCATGTGGCTTAACACTGATTTCTCCAAAGTTTAAAGAGGCTTGCATCAGCCACTGTTGGTCACATAAATCTAAACAAGAAAAACACACAACACACATGCTGCAAAAAATGCTAGGAAAAAAAAGAGAAACCCATAACTCATGTCTGCAATACACAGTGATTTATTTCAAGTGTTTATATCTGTTTATTTTTATGTATATATAGACTACAAGAAACTAGAATGCAACATAAGAAAAGAAAATCTTTATATTACCAAGTTTATATGTTATTGGCCATGTTATACTCTATCCTGTCAGGAGGAAGGCCAACATTAACTTGACAATACTCAGGCAATCGCCTTCAGAATAAAGCCATTCAAAGTGCTGTTTCCAAACATATCAATGTAAAGTTAGGTAGAAGACAGATATGTGGTTGAAAAAGCTGCACAAGCAAACAGGGCCAGTCAAAATGATTATTAAGTAGAAAAATAAAAAAAACATACAGTTCCCAAGGTGTAGACTGTAGCTACATTCAGTTTATCAAAAGCTATAGCATACAGATGTACCCAAGACATGAGGTAACACCGTCGCTTTACTTTTGTTAAGTCATTCCAGAACAACAGTCATCAGAAGCATCTTAACTGGGCTAAGAAGAAAAAGACTGAATTGTTCCTCTGCAGCCCAAAGTCCTCTTTTTAAAAACTTTGTATTTTGTTTAGATATTAAGGTCTCTAAGTGTTTTATTAAGAGAAAATCCAGTTTAACCATCTGGGAGGACATTATAGAGCACTTCAACCTCCCTTCCTGTTAATAAAATTAAATGAAAATGCTCAGGATTGCACCTGCCCATTTGAGCTGCAATGATTAATCTACAATAACTAAAGTAGTTATTGAAATTTTTTCAAAACCAAATGTCAACGATTTATATGGAATAGTCTTGTTTTTATACCCGAAGTGCACTAGCAGAAACTAAGGAGACAGTTTTGGCTCCCGGCAAAGTTGGCAACTAGCAAGTCAAAGGCACACTGAGCAAAACGGTAATCTACTACTAATGTATTTGAGCACTGACAGAAGCGTCATGGGCTGTGTGCTCACACTAAATGGGGGGATTATGGAATAAAAACACATTGGGACCACCACAGTGTAACGCCGAATTTGACAATGTCTTCTTGCCATTACAGCACATTGAGAATCTCGGCTGGGTCAGCTGGTTTTGTTTTCAGGATCAGCAATGCTTAGAAAATGGGGGGAAAAAAACAGGAGAAAGATTGCTGGGTGTTGGACTGTTCTGCTGTGAGTTTTTGGCCGTATGCAGACCATTGGCCGTCTCCCAGGTTTCATTTTTCTTCATTTCCAGAGGTTTAAATCATTGCATTGTGCAACTTTTTGGATGAATCTTATTGTTTGTACAATAATGCTTATGCAAATATTCTTGAATTGATGCTGTTGATCATTAAATACATTTCCAGTTGTGGTTGTAAAATCCCTCTCTCTTTCTGGCAACTTGGTATCAATGTGCTTGATTGACCAGAAAAGTATCCTAACCAAAGCCCCGTAAAGAATGTGTGAGGTATTCTTAGGAAGAAAATGACTTACTTGACACCCTTGCAGAGCCACAGGCTAACCACTGCCATGCCATGCTGTACTGACGCAAGAATTCATGCAAAAAGAGTCCCCAACCGAGAATTGAGTACATATACTCTAAAGCACATGGACAGACTCCCAGCATGACAGGATTTCAGTATTTAAAATCTTTTTGCAGTTAGAAGGGGGATTTGGGATTTCCATTAGTTGTGAGCCATAAACATCAAAATAAACAAAAACAAATGCTTGACAAATATCATTCCACGTGTAATTCCATGTAGCTCATTTTTGAATTACTGGAAAAAGGCATTACCTGTCACACCTGTGCAATCTGTTAAAATTTGATGGATGTTCATAGTCAATTACACTTCATATTCAACAGCACTATGCATATGTAGAGAATGATGGATAAACGATAATGCTCAATTTATCTGCCAATTGCAATTCCATCTCTGCAAAACAGGGCTGTTAGTTTCCAATCAACTCAGTCATCCAGTTTAAACATACTGACACAGTTCCACTGGAGAACATCTACTGCAAGCAATTTTAGCCCTGCGGAGACTGAAAATCAGCAGCAGTGCTCAATGACAAACTCACTAGCTCCCTATACCACTGAGACCCCAGCAAAACACATTTTACACTGTATTCTGTACACGAACCCAGAAGTTCAGTTTTTTAAAACTGTGCTATACAGCATTGTGAGCTAAAAAATGACTGTGATGCCAAAAATATACTACTTCCAAAATCATACACTTGGGATACAGAGCAATTCTCCTCACTTCGGATTTTAATCCTCTTCTGAAAAGGCATAGCTGCACAAGTCATGTGGTCTGCTCTACTTGAAATAGCAATTTGAATGGAAATGGCAGTACAGTAAGTGCTGTAATCTACATGTTGAAATGTAATTAACTTCTTTAGTATAAATATTCCATCGAGGTTACTGTGGGTATATGGACAATTTCATAAATGTGTTTGAGGGCCATATGGTCAACATGTAAAGACTTGCAAATTGACGGTCCGTGCAGGATGCTGTCAACAACTGTAAGGTTTAACAGATAGTATTTTAGTTTAAGTTTTTCCAATATGTACACAAGACTACTTACCAAGGAAATATATATTAAGAGATTATAGAAAGTCAAATGTAGGCATAAAACCTTACCTTTAGTACTAGGTTATTGTGATGTCAAAAATGAGAGTAGAACAAACCTTTTACCACCTTTGATTTGACATAATATATACAATGTTCATGAAAAAGGGGGAAAAAGGGCATAACCTTTATATATATATATATATATATATATATATATATATATATATATATATATATATATATATATATATATATATATGTATATGGATGCGGGTGATTGACGACCGGCGTGTTCGGCGGTTTAACGAGCAGGTGGAAATAAAACTGCCACTGTGTGACGTTTTCTCTCGTCGCGATTTTATGGCGTGACGTTTTCGAAACGCTTGAAAGCAGAGAGCAACTTAAAAGTGTAAAGGATTCTTCTTTCCGGTAGCTGAGCTGCTGCTGCATTACGATCACCTTTAATCTGACACCAACCAGGTTGTTTAGGTTCTTGGCTGTCAGGCTGGGAGTTTTAGCGTTTGTTCTTCTGGAAAATCACGTGTTTTGTTCTTCAATGTTCAAAGAGGAATTTTATTATTTTTGAAATTCTTTTTTTTTTTTGGGAAAAAAAAAATTGCCCAGGATTTTTTTTTTCTTCTACAAAAGAAAATTCAATGTTTTAGAAATTAGCTTGAAAAAAAAAAAAAAAACTATTTCGAAACATTTTAGAAAAAGGAAACTTTTCATTAATTTTTTTTTTTTTTTGACCAAATAGTTTATGTTTTGAGAAACCCACATGCTGACATTTTCAGCAAACATGTAAAGAATATATTATTTTATATACAAGTTAAATACTGTGGAATGCTGGAGTTGAATAGTAAACTTTGGAAATGTCTGTCCTTTTGAAATATGGATTCAGAAAGTAGGCTTTTCTAAATGATTCATGCTTTCTTTGTGGAGTGGAGACTGACTACAGGATTCATTCAATAATTCAAAAATATTTCGCGAAGACGTAATGAAAACAAGAAATCTAAACTCAATTTTTTTTACCTGTGCATTTTTTGTGGATTAGAGAAAAACACAAAAACTCCACAGTCACTGAAATATCATATAAAGGGCAACAGAGAAGGAGGGGCAAGAAGAGGAGATGGTGAGTCAAGAAACCTCCCTCTCTCTCTCTCTCTCTCTCTCTTTCTCTCTGTCTCTCTCTAGTTTCATATCTATAAATAGACAGCCGCCTGGCAGCTGAGGGGTAGTCCGCGCAGAACAAATGCAGCCTCTGGCTGTTTCACTTCATTCCCCACATAATGAGCCAGACGGAACAAGCGCAGATCGCCGCCGTCACTTCCACTCTCCCAGCCGCCGCCGCCGCCGAGCCAGAGAGGCAAGGGCCACACGTTGCCATGGAAACGTGGCTGCTGGGCAGAGGCGAGGAAGAGGAGGGGGATGGAGGGTGGGGGGCTTCTCATTGTGAAGGCAGCTCTGCACACACACACACACACACACACACTGAGACCCCCCTGACAGACAGACAGACGGGGCCTTGCTGTCTCTAGAGATGAGGATGAGCTCCAGAGTCCTGAGCTGCCTCCCGGATGTAATGGAGTCGGTGTGGGTTGTGTGCACCTCGCTAACCCGTCCTCCTCCTCCTCCTCCTCCTCCTCCTCCTCCTCCTCCTCCTCCTCCTCCGCTAACATATTCCAGCCCAGTGAACCTCTGAGTGCTCAGGACTGTCTGACTGACTGCAGGACTCCCAGTTGGGGGGGCAAATATTGGTCTTTGTGGATCTTATCTGAGCTGAGAGCGCATACATTATGAACAGCCCGGGCCGGCGCTGCTCGGTCCAGAGGCGGTGAGCCGGTGGCGATGTTCTCCTTTAGCACCATTATCCGAGGTCAAGATTTTTAGCGGCGTCTGATGTGATTGCGTCTTTAGCAACAGTGGGACACTGTCCCCAAACGTCTCTGTATTAGCGCTGCAGCTAAGGGCTGATTTTGCTATCCATTATCCCGACGATTAATCGAGTAAGTGGACAGAAAAAGTTTAATATTCTGCAGGTTTAAGTTGAACTACTTAAGTTCACTTTATACTATATTAAAATATGCACAAAAAATTATTTTATGTCCGAAATTGCAATAACTGGGCATTCCTTTAATGTATGCTCGATCATTTGTAAATAGCAGATCTGCAGCTGAATAAATAGTAAGATAAATATTTAAATATGCCTGTTTCACTTAACATCTCTATAGTGTTTAGCGCTGATCTGTAGACTATTTTTTTTCTGTTAACTAGTTAACAATATAATAAGATGCCAAATGGTAATAGGGTCACTTTGCAGAATTTGAATCGGCTGAAGCTAAAAATAACACCGCTTGAGAAGTTCTGGGTAGAAAACATGTTTAAAAAAAGTTGGGTTTTTTTTTCTAAAACGCAAAATGTCTATAATTTCTACACGGTTTTGGCTTGATTAGTGTCCTGAATGTGGTGTTAACTCAGCAAACGTCACATTTCAGTTAGTTTCAATAGAACGGTTCATATCAAAACACAAAGCAACACATGAAATAAGCTGAAGTTCGATGTTTGTGGTCGTTCACTGTGGTGTGGCTGCAGTCGGGAGAAATGATATCGCAACATAAGATCCTCCCCGGCAGCATCTCATGTTAGAGATATTGCTTCTGCTCCTGTATGATGGCCCGGAGTTACAGCCATGTGCAAAAATAATTGACATTTCAAACACATCTTCATGTTTATTTGTATGCAATATTCTAAAGCAGGACTGCAGACCAGTTTCAACTCAAACAGCGTCAGATGGTTTCCCCTCAGCTCCAGTCAAAATGCTGCACTATCTGTGTATGATTCCCATGCATTTTTTTTTTCTTCTGTTGCTGTACATAAAGGTTTTTGATCCAGAATATGACGCAGGTCGCTTGATTTCTTGCTTTTCTCTTTAATTGTGGCACAATGAAACTTTCTACAGCTTCCAGCTCGCAAATCTCGCGAGAATGAACAAGTTTGAGATGAAACAAGGTGGAAGATGTGAAGCGAGTCCAGCTGGCGTTCTCGTGCCTAAAAATATTCTCTAAAATCTCTGTTTTAAATTCAGGTCAGCCACACTGTTTTTAATCTACAAATTAAGATACTCAGAATCAAGTTAAACCTGACTCAGAACCTGGCTTTTTTGGATTTGGTGTCCGTTCTCTTTCCCTCTATCTTAATGCTGAAAATCTCGTTTAGAGGAATTATTATTACTATTATTACTATTATTATTATTATTATTATTTTTAAACAAGCAAAACAGTGGCGCTGAGAGGGAAGCTGACGCTCCAGCTGTAAAGGACTGGAGGCAGCTGAGAGGAAGTGTCGTCTGTGATCTGGATGATGCTCCCGTTCAGTCGGGCCTTCCCTTCATTTAGGTAAAACCGCGCGTCTCTACACTCCTTGCTCTTTTCATCCTCGGGTCCTCCGTCTCACACACAAACACACACACACACACACCTTCGCACAGCACTGCAAACACTCTCCAGTGACAGCAAATGGGCCCTGGGCGCTGAGGTCCTTTAACCGTGATGCGAGGTGACTCTTTACCTTTCTTTTTTCACAGCTTCACTATTCATTACTGACCGCTGTAAGTGGACATGGCTCAGGGGTGATGTCAGGATTAGATCTGCTGATGACCGCCCGCCTCCTCCACCTCCTCCACTAGCCGGGGACTCACATCCACCGGCTGTTATTTTTTTTCCTGCTGAAGTGATTGCAGCTTAAAAATGATCAGCATGCATAAAGTACCATGTGTTTTATAGAGAGAGAGAGAGAAATACTAAATAAAAACACAAAATAACAAAATGCTATTTACTATTTACTGTTGCTGACATTTTCTTCCTGCTTCAAATTCTCTACATGTGTTTGAATAAACTGTTTTTTTTTGTGTTTTTTTTTTGCAAGAAGTTCAACTTTTTAAAGGGAAACTAAATTCTTCATAGAGGAAAGGTTTCTATTTAAAAGGTCTTTATGTACCTTTTTTTTTTCATAATGCACCATTTTCAGTTCACTATGGTGCTATGAACTAATTTATGTTGGTCTTAAGACTAAAATCCCAAATGAAAAAGGTTTGTGGCTGGAACGTGACAAAATGTGGAAAGCAGGGCTGCAGCTAACAATTATTGAACTACTCGATTATTCTACCGATTATTTGGATGAGTGGTCGATTAATCTGATTAAAAAAAAAAAAAGTTGCCACATTCTGCAGATTTTTCATTCAAGCCATGTTTTATACAATATTAGAAACACAGTAGAAGAAATACAAATAAAATTCCTTTTTCAAATAAGAAAAATACACATTTTCTTTTTATTTTCCTTTTTTTTAAGGTCTTTCTTTAATGAACTCTTGATCGTTTGTAGCAAAGGCTGCATCTGCAGCTGAACACTATTCTAACATCAACATGTGAAAAGCTCAGCCCTTTCTCCTCGACTTCAACATAGTGTAAGGCTGAGCTGGTGATTATTTTTTAGATTAGCTGTTTAATAACTGGATAGGAAAAAGTTCTTAGTAGGAAATTTTAATTTTTGTGCTTCATAATTTGAACCAGGTGAAGATAGAAACCGACGCCTGAGGAGTTCCGGGTGGAACATATTTACAATTTGAAAGTTTTTTAACCTTAAATGCAAAATGTATATGTTTCTATACAGTTTTGGCTTCATTACTGCCGTGTGTGTGTTGTTCTTTCAGCAAACAGCTTTCTGTAACGATTAATTGATTACTAAATTAGTTGACGATTATTTCAATAATCGATTAATCGCGATTAAATTAACTGTTCCAGTCCTAACACAACGTCAAGCTTCGCAGCAGACGTAGTTACAGAGCAGACGATTGAAGTCGGCTTTCTAGTGTCACCATTAGGTCACATTACGAGCTCATCTGTTGGAGGGAAAACTTCGACTGGTGCTTTTTTTTTTTTTTTTTCCCACACAGCTTTACTCCATTAATCATCTCTAAACCCTGATGAAAGAAGCGAGAATCGGTCCAGAACTCCAATCATATCCAGTCATACAACGTGTGCTGGCTGCTGGTTCACTCCACCAGCCTACACATAAATCTATCCGGAGTGTAAACAGCTGCCACACTCCTTCACTCAGATAAGAAAACTTCGTTAAAAAACCAACTATATCCATCCATGAGGAGGAGGCGCTGCCTGACCGGACCGGCTCATCATGCACTCTGCCCACTGGGGAAGTAATTGTTTACGACTTCCCTACTTACAAGCATGCAAATCTGAACAAGTTATTAGGATTCTGTAATACAGTGCCGGGCTGTGTAATTAAAAATCGGATCCAATTGATTTTTCCCGCTTTGCGAAGCAGGCAGCATTCCAAAGGAAAGAGGGACTTTATACGCACTGCAAGCAGGACGGGCCGCCGCGAGTCTCACTGTGTTGTTTCAAAAACAAATTAACAGCCATTCATTATTTATTAGGAACTAATTATTTCAAAAAGGCTTTTAAAAATTGGAATTAATTTTACATACGTTTCGGTTTTACCCTGGGAGTTTTCTCAGCATTTCAAGCCTGTGTGACACCTCAATTAGAGGTGGCTGCGGTTTCACTCAGTCTGTGGGCTGTTTGTCTCATCAGCACTGTGGCCGTCCTGCATCGAGGCCTGAGCATTCACTGGTGTAAAACCTGCATCTAAATTTAAAAAGGGAGCTCGTCCCTTGTCGGCAGGGAAAAGCCGTAAGCTCGGTCCTCTTTATTACAACAACCAGGGACGCTTAGAGAGCTAGCATACGTAAAGCTAACATACGCGTTGTTGGACAGTAGGACCAAGTCAAAGTACTGACACAGAACAAGGAAACCGGGGACTCATGAGCAGGAAGAACAGTCAAACTTTGGTTCAGGAAAAGCTTCGTCATGGCGTAGCCCGTAGAGAACAAATCACGAGGCTAATGCGTTAATACTGGCTGTATCCTCAACTAATATTATCTCAAAAAGGTTAAGACCCATCAGAGGACGTGTGGTTGAGGTTTCTGGAGAAATAATTTCAGTTTGTATTTGACGTTATCTAGCTTGGCAGCAGGGCAGCACTAATGTTCATGTCAAATATGCTAGCATGCTAGCAGTCAAGATAGCAGGTTATCAGAGAAACAGCTTACATGCCACATTGTTAGAATAAAATTGGAAAAAAAGTGTGTTACTATTTCAGTAACAGCTTATGCCTTAATCTACATTTCTCTTTTTAGCAAACCCAGAGAGCTAAAGGAATGTGCCAGAATTTAACTTAGCAGCGTAATTAGGATAAATGGCGGCTGTTTAAATGACATTTGTCACAGTTCTTGACTTTTTGTCTGTCTTTCTGTGGTTTTGTGGTGAAGATGCTCTGGTACCCCATTACTTTGTCCCTGCAATGAATCAGAAGCACTGCTCTAAGACGGAAGTTTCTGGATTTGATCTATTTGTGTACATATGTGTTCGAAACAGTCATGGAATATGAAAACTGTTCTCAATTTAGTGTGCGTTTAATAAAAACTAACTCATCAAAACTCTGTAGATTTCTTAGTTTTACTGCACTTACATAGAATCATTCACAATTGTTTACCAAACAAAGTGATTTTTACTAAACCCATATTTTAACTGTTAATGCTAATTTCTGCACGCAAATATCGGCTAATATTTACCCAGACCAAATGGATGGATATCGTTTGTTTGTATCGATTCATTATATAGTCTGTGGCATCCGCAGAACATTTTCATAGGAATAAATAAATAAAACAAATGCATGCTTTCAATGAAGACATGAATTCCCACTGATCTTATATATTTATTGAACTGTTTACATTTTTTATATGTATGTTTTTGATGGAAGAAGATCACCGTCTGCCTTTGTGTGAACTGAACTGGATTCTCCGGGGGACCTTTTTCCAGATGGGGCTATGGCCCCCCCTTGGGGACGCCGCTGTGTTATTTACTATAATCTGCAGGCGACTGACCCAGTGTTCTTCTTCTATGTGTTTATTTTAGCATCAGAGTGAGAGTCTAACTCTTCTCTCCTCCCCTCCCTCACAGTTTTTGGGTTGCTGGGGATCCGGGGGTTTGTGTTGCTGGCTTCTCTCGCTCAGCTGATGGTGACGTAGCTGCGCGGAATCGGAAGAGTGATTTTTATTTATTTATTTATTTATTTATTTATTTATTCTTATACGAACAGAGAAGGGCTGTGAGTGTGTATGCGTGTGTGTGTGTGTGTGTGTGTGTTGGGAGGGGGGGGGGCAACCATTTCACACCTTTAACGCGTGAGCGTGTACGGCTCGGGCTTCTCAACAGAGGATGACAATCCACAGGAGGAAAAAAAAAAAACACACACGCACACACACACACACACACACACCCACGCACACGCAACCCGGCGTTCCTCTCTCAGATGCGCAAAGTCCAGCACGCAGCTCTGCGTGGCAACTTCGCCGAACACGCAACGGGTGAAAAACTGCGATCGTTAACAGGCTATCGATTGCGGTTTGTCACCGGCGCTTGAAAGAAAGGCTTTTCCTCCACATCCACAGCAGCGGCATCATAATTTCCAACGCTGTCGGGGAGGAGAGGAGAAGGAGGAAGAGGAGGAGGAGGAGGAGGAGGAGAGCGCTGATTCACGGCTTGCAGGAGGAGGCAGAGACTCTCGGACGGGCTCAAGAAGAAGAAGAAGAAGAAGGAGATCCATCTCCCGCCCAGCGTGCAGTCCTAAAATACCGAGTCACTGGCCTCCTCCTCCCTCGTTACTGACAGCTCTGCGACCCTCCGGCCGCGTCCTGTTCCGGCCAGGGGAGGATTCTGGGGAGGAAGGGCGCCACGGCAAGGAGACGACGAAAGGCGATCGCCCTCCCCTCTGGCCCGGTTTGATCCTACACATTCGGCTGTACCGTGGGTCAGGCTGGGGGGTGTGAGAGGGTGTGTGGGGCGGGGGAGAGGGAAGGGGGGGGGGGGAGGAGAGGACCTGCACGCTCCCTCTTGTTCATGAGGACGACACGGCAGCCTAACGGTGGGATTGTGGTGCGCGGATTATTTTAGGACCAGCTCGGCAAAAACAAGAAGAAGAAGAAGAAGAAGAAGAAGAAGAAGAAGAAGAAGAAGAAGAAGAAGAAGAAGACTAATAACAATAATAGCAATAAAGGGGGCGGACGGGAGCTGCTCAGCTGTCTCTACATAAAGTCACTCACATACAGATCCAGGTGAGTAATAATTAACACGCAGCCATGCAAAGTGATACATGCATTACATTAAAATAATAATAATAAAAAAAAATCTATCATTATTCACATCAATCAATGTGTTAGAATGAGACGTTCTAGTTGCACATGTAGAAATGATCACATTAGAGAGTGATGATGGTGATGATGATGACGATGAGCTGGATGTGCTCCCTCAGCCTGCACGCGCTTCAATCTGACCATCATGCTGCAGACATGATCCATTACAACCGGCTCGGATGGATTCGTGATATTCTGTCTAAATGGGTGTGACAGTCAAATAACTGCCGTCTCAGAGAAAGCTGGAGTTTTTTATTTTTATTTATTTATTTTATCATCATCATCATCATCGTCATCCTTATTATTATTAATTACTGTCTGCGCTTCTCCTACACTCTTTGGAGTTGATTGGAGAGAACACGCACACACACACACCCCCACACACACACACACGGAGAGAGAGAGAGAGAGAGAGAGAGAGAGAGAGAGAGAGAGAGAGAGAGAGAGAGAGAGAGAGAGAGAGAGAGA
>CAEGAE010010557.1:0-17021 GCA_903067095.1 Girardinus metallicus
ACCGTGGGAGAAAGCCGGAGTACCCGGAGAGAACCCACGCATGCACAGGGAGAACATGCAAACTCCGTGCAGAAAGACCCCTGTGCAGCCCGCAAACCAAGACTTTTTGACAAAAAAAAGAAAAAAAATCAGTGTTTTGGTTTTGTTTGAGGAGGTGTGAGTGCACAATCAAACTCTTATGCCGACCAAAAAGCGAACTTTGGTTCGCCTGAAAACGGTCTCAATTCGGTTGATGTGAACTCTGGTGCAGTTCGAATACATATATGAATGTCAAGCGGACCAGAGGCTACTCTAAAAGCAGGAAGGAGACTACAGCGCAGGGCATTCTGGGTAAATATAACCGAAACAAAACACGCGACCAGGAGAAATGGCTTGTGGTCTTTTGCCAAAGACAAAGGAGAAATACTACAACCGCTAAGATCTGATGCTACGCCATTTTTGTTTACATTTCGTGAGGAAGGAAGTGGCGCTCAGTGTCTTCTTCATGTTGACTCCTTCAGTGGTTCTTGGCACCGCAGGCGAGGAGGGGGAACAGGTTTTTTTTTAATGAGTTCGGATTGTTTGACAGTGCAGTGTGAAAGTGAATCGCAGCAGCTGAAAATTCAACAAATGTTGCAATTCTGGTCTCCAATCGAACCGGACTGTGAAAACACCTGGTGGTCAACAAACTTTACAAATGGAAATATTCTCGTTCTAATAAAATATAGCACCTGCATTTATTTCCTCAGTCTGGCAGTTAAATGCTTTAGCAGCGAATAAAACTGATCCTGATTAATTTATGCACATTAATATAGCTAATACAGCTTATTAATGCTACACACTTAGTGCGCATAATGTCTGAAGGTTGTAGAGCAGGTCTGTAACATAGTTTTACAAAACAAAAAAGTCACATATCTTGTCTGAGGTTTTTCTTGTCTTCACTTGGAAATTGAAGTTGAAAGCATCTGACTGTTTACTCCTCTACTATCAGAGCACTGAGCTATAAACACAGGAATTGGTCCGAGCCAAGCTGAGAGAGACAGCTGAAGCTGACATGAGATGACAGAAACATAACCGTGAAGTGTCTCAGCGGAATGCGTTTTATTGAATTTTGCCAAAGTATTTAGATCCGCTGCCTCAGAGTCTCCCTTGCTTCATCTGAAAATTACTGTAATGTAGGAAAATGCAGACTACTTTCGTGCAGCATCCTCAGATTTTCCAAAGGTCCAAAGAGCCCAGCAGATTTAGCTTCTTCGTTTTTTTACCTGCTTTCTAAATCCCCCGGAGAACAAATGCTGCCACACAGCCCCTTCATGGTACAGTGATTTAGCTCTTTCAGTGCGGGTTTCCAAAATATCCTGTCTGGATCGGACAAACAAAAGTCACGTCTAACAGGTCCTCTCTTTCTGTTTACTCAGGACACTGAGCAGGTCTGTATTTCCATTGGATCCCCTTTTTGAACAAGCTCTGATGAGAGACGACTCTGTTTGAATTCACATCACTGACAGACGAACCTCAAAACAGAGAGCCGCACAATGGGACCTTAGATTCAGAGGTATGAAAGCATGAAGGCACGGGTTGGGTACACAACCACACACAGCCTCAGCGGATGCCTCGTTTACTTATCACACTGTATCCCTTACCCCGGGAAGCCAGGAGCGCTCCACCTCGCGGGGCATCGGAGGTCAGCTGCAGGTGCAGGAGTAATTTTCACAAAAAACGACGTTTGTTAGAGCCTGATTTTTCATCGGCACACATTCTGGATTGGTGTCCTCAGTTCCACCCCTGATGCAAGCAGGAGATTGTCATCGCTGTGAGCTGAACACACAAACAGAGGTGCAACACTGTGTTTTTGTACTGTTGTCAAAATACCAGCATGCCACAGACTAAACAGCAGAGGGGGAACAGACAGCATTTTTCCCCCCGACACTGTGCTCAATCTCAAAAATCCAGGGCTAAGACATTCCAAAAGTTAAAAGAAAGGTTAATGCACATTTTTAACATAACATGTAAAACTAATTTAGTAAGTAATTAATTGTCAAACTAAAAATAGGCCACTTGCTGAAAGAACATAATAAGAGCAGTAATTAAGACAAAACTGTACAAAATTATATATACGTACTTGTATTTGATTAAAAAAAAAAAAATCCTTCTTTGTGTCAAATTCAGTGAAATAATTTTGGATTCACTTGGATCAAATTCTGTACAAAAAAATTTTCCTGTTAACACTTTTTGTAATACAATTATTAAATGAACAAGCAGCAGTATGAAGACCAAATGACACAGCAGGAAGGTCGAGGATGAAATTACGAAGAGGCTTAAATTGTGATTTCCTTCCTTCTTATAACCACCTCCAAAAAAAAGAAAAGAAAATTAAAATAAAATAAAAAAATAGGGCATTGTAGTCCTGTCCCATAAAAAAAACAAAATTGTGCAAGATCCTTTTTATATTTTGAATCTAAAATGTTCTTTTTCTTCAAAAATACAATTTTGTTTGTTTTAAGAAAATTTTGCATGTTCAGTTTGTAACTGTACGTATAAAAACTAAATAAATTTAAAAAAAGAAATTTAGCCTTCCTGGCCTAAATCCATGGCCTACATGCAGAAAATATCCTGAACAAACAATCCCTGCAGCGAAACAGGGTGGTGGAGGTATCATGCTGTGGGGATGTTTTTCTTCAGCAGGGACAGGGAAGATGGATGGAGCTAAAAACAGGTTGTTAACATACATTTAGCTCTTTGTTGTTTACTAATTAGGTAAACTGGATTATCTTTAGGTATAAAAGGAGTCTGAATACATATGCAGGCTACAATCTTTTTATTCTAAAACATTTGAAAACGTGTGTATCCTTCTGTTACAAAAACCTGCAGTATTCTTACCCTTGAGGATTTTGGACACTGTTGCTCTACAGCATCTCCTCTGTTAAGGCAAATTGTGCTTTAATTTGTAATTTGTAACTAAGATTTAATCATCTTAGTTTTTAAGATGATTTTGAGTTGCACAAAAACTGCAGCAGCAGAGCTAAAAGGTGAAAGCAAAGGGATTCACTAACCTAAATGAAACTTGAAGATGATGATCTGTGGGTGGCCAAAAACATTCAGAGACCAAGTGGCATAACTGATTTGCATGCATGCTCACACACAGCCTCCATGATTGACTGTTTACAAACTGATTGTTAAGAGCGGCGAGCATTAATCTTCCCGGAGCTCACGCCATCTGTTCGACATACAAATCCCCGCTTGGGGAGGCATCTCCTGGTCGTCTGAGTGAAGTCTCCTCAGCCCAAACAGGGAGCGCCTTCTGGTCTTTCTAATCTAAGAAATCAAAGCTGAATAAACACCGCTCTGGTATGTCTAATTCCTCGAAGCCAACTTCAGCGGTCAAGTTTCACACATGCCTCCCCGCATCTGGAGCCTCCTCAGCAGGGAAGATAAACGTCGATACCAAGCACATGTCACAGCAGCGAAGGTTTCTCCATGATTCTCACTGCAGCGTTCTGCAAATAAATGGAGGTGAACGATGCTTGTGTTTCAGTCTGCTCACAGGAGCTGCGTCTCCATTACAAACATGAGCAAAATTCTGGCATTACATTCCGCTAATGTTGAAAAAATGCAATTTAGCAATTGTGTGGTTAATGAATAAGTCATTAAAAGTGATGCTGCCTCCTACCACTTCCTGTCTTCTTCTTTGTCTTTTCTGCCCGTAGTAACATCCAGTTGTTGGGTGATACAGATTTCAGAATTATATCATAGTATTTTGTGGCAATATTGTGATTATGATAAAAACAACGATAAAAAAAATATTACTTATTTTTTTAAGTAACTGTCCGGTTGTGACTGCATGGCACAGCAAACAAATCCTGCTCTGGAGTAGGGCTGTAACGATTCCTTGAATGATTCGAGTTCCTCGATTATTAAAATCCCTCGAGTTATCTGCCTCTAAACTTCGTTAAATTATGTTTTATTATTTAGCGCATCGTGTTCCAGACGGATGATCATTTGTGTTGCGCAACACTCTCACTTCCGCCTATGAGTTATTTGATTACTCAATTAATTGACAGAATAATTGATTACTAAAATAATCGTTCACAACAGCCCTACTCTGGAAAATCATTCCCATTTCAAATAGGATTCTTTAGGATGCCAGTTACTTAAAGAATTTGGATTTATATAATTAAATTGCACACAGAGGCTTCATTTAATCATATTTTTAGATTTACTGATATTTATTGGTGCTTTCATTGGAAAAGCAATGGTAAAAGTAACATTTTAGTCGGATTTTTTTTAACATTAACAATTATCGAGACAATGATAAGTTGTTTCAAGACATGGTAAAAGATATGATAAATGCCCAGAAATGCAGTAATTCAGTCTCTGACATGTGTGGCTCATTCAGTGGAAGAGCTGGAGAAAATGTCGGAGTGTGTTAAAACCACAGTCTTCCTCGGTGAGGGTACAACTCCAGGAGTGTCACAGCAGCATCTTCGGCAGGTCGTGTATGGTTTCACTTGTCTCCTTTCAGGCCTCGATCCAAACAGGTAGAGGAGAATAGGCCTTTCTCTCCCTCTCCTTTTCCTTTCTCTCCCTTTCTTCCTAATCTCTTCTCAGGTTCAGAAATCCTGGTCCGGGCTCTTTGAGGAGGAGGAAATATGGGGTTAGGAAAACATCAGGGCTCTCTCACTGCAGGGATTATAACACCCATATATCACAGTGACAACTCTCTTTTCAGCAGAAGACAAGTCACCAAGACCCTGTGGAGGAACAGATCCGATGACACTTACTTCCTGTCACAGGCGCAGACACTGACAGTTTTTACCATCAGCGTTTTCACAACATCATCTCAGCGTACGAGGATCCGGTGTCTTGAGTGTTTCCCAGCCAACGTCTTTGGACTTTCTCGCATCCGATGTTTGGCTTGTGGGCATTTTCGGAGACGCAACAACAAATGGAGAAAAGCTCAAGAGAAGGGCTTTGATCACAGGTCGTTAAAGAGAGAATGCTGTTAGATCCGCATGACGCAATAATCTCTTTCTCCTCTTACAGACTAACATTGGCAGCTTGCTGTTGAACACAGTGCGTCCGTAATCCCATCGATCTAAAGCAAACAAAAATGGCGGCGGAAAACAATTTCTACAACTCTTGAGAGAAATGGATTTTACAGAATCCATTTCTGTAAAATGGATTCTGTAAAAATCCCCCCCAAAAAATTCAGAATATAGAATAAAAGAAACTGTTTTCAAGAAAAGAAGGCATTGGCAGTGAAAGACGACAGAGAGGTGAGGAAGCGAGTGAGAGCTGTTAATTCATCAATGTGACTAATATTAATTGCATTTCGCATATTGAGAGTGAATACTATTGTTGTTAAAACAAGAAACCCAGCTAAGACAGCTCCAAATGTCATCTCTACAGCTGTAACTGTGCCACGTGTGTGTAAATAAAATATCTAATACTCGGGCAGACCTGCGCTCTCCGTTTCTGTTCCATCAACAAATTCTTCTCTATGTACACGGAGGCCAAGGCTCCACGTTATTGTGGAGGAGGCAGGAATGATGACGATCAGAGGTGGAGGCCAATCCTGGCTCTACAAATGTTCTGAAAAGAAAGTCCCTCGCCACTGATCGATTTCGTCCCGCTTTTTTTAATCAAACAACCCCAATTGGCAAAGCCTGTTACTCCAAACACCAAGTCGACCTTTGTCAAATCGCATTCGGCGTGAAAGCAGCACAACAGGCTTTAAAGAAGCACATTTACAGATACAACTGGGTATCAAAAAATTAACTTCCACTGTGCAGATGTCTGAACAGCAGCGTCATTAAGTATTTACAGCTTGCTCTGAAATCCAAAAGAAAATATGTGTTGACACTTCCACCAGAAAAACCAGATAGGCCTTTGCCAAGAACAGAAAATGTAATCCAGATTTTGTTGTCAAGTGGAACTCACAACGTATTAGTTCTCATGAGACCAAACAGAAGAATGACTTTCTGAGTCCCTTCAAGGCTCACACATCGAGGAATTGATTAACTACTAATAACAGATTTCTGGGGTGATTTTAACAGATTTCTAAAAACATTAACCAGGATCTAATAAAGGCATCTGGGAGAAGTTATCCTCATTACAACAAAAGGTTAGCAGTGATTTATATTAGCCTGTTCCCTGTTCCATTATCTCAGGCTGAAGCATTTTATCATGGTGAAACACACATCATCTCTCTCCAATCCTGTTTTATCATTTTCTCTGTCCTGTCAGAGAAGGGGAACGGGTTGACAAATTATCAGCATTAGTCTCCATAATTCTGAGGAAAACCACAATGTCCAACATCTGACACCAGAATCAAACTCATATGTGGGACAGCAGCGTTTTGCAAGCCTAGCCAGCGAGGAAAAACGTCTCCTTTTAATTAGAACCAATACACCTCACCGTCTCGCCAACCACAAACAAATCCAGACAGCTTTCAACTCATCATTTAAAGGTCATATACTGTCATATTTCAGAGCTAGAAAACCAAAAATCTTGAAAGCTGGAACATGCACATATATCAGAAAACCCAATTTATGTCCAAATTTTAAAACCCACAGTTCTAATATTCTAATATTCAAGGATTTTTGCAGAAACCAACTTTTATTAGTACCAACAGGGATTAAGTATAAATAAATCACAATCAGTTTTTCCACAGGTTTTTACTAGGGCTGAAACAATTAATCAAGTTAATCGAGAATAATTTGACATATCGAATGTATCTTCAACTAAATAAGTAATTGATTAATAGTTAATTGGAGCAAACAGACTCAAAAAGATGCAATTTGCTCAAACAACAACATACTCAGAGCAGTAAATGAGCCAAAACTGCACATATAATGTATCCAAATGCTGTAAAAAAAAAAAAAAATCATATTAAGCATCTTTTACTGTCCATTTTCTAATCCAAAAATAATCAACATTTTAGTAGGCAATATATATATCTATATTTTTTTTCGCTACATTCTTTGCTATAAATAATCAAGCATTCATTAATGGAATGCTATGTTGTTGAAATTCAGGCAATAACACTTGTATTTTCTTATTTTCTAAAAAGTAACTGAATTATTTCTAATTTTGCATAAAAAGGCTTAAGTGGTTAAATGAAAAATCTGCCGATTAATTGTCAGAATAATTGATAGAATAATCGATTAATAAAATCGATTATTCTAGTTTTCGCAGTGGACAAGCGTTTTTAAAGCTTTCTTCCTTGACACAACAAGAATCCTGCAATAAAGGAAGGAGCAACGCCACGCTGGAGGATGTAGGCAGAGGAAAGACTTTAGCTAGCTCACTCTTTGGTTACCTAGCAACTCACTCATTCTTTGGTTACCTAGCAACCACCCGTTGAGTAACTTGCGCAGGAGCAGTTAAAAGATTTTGCCACTGTACCTCATACAAATAATGATTAAAACCAAAAACGAATCGATGATTATTGATAGACTGATACGAAATGTTTATATCGTGATGCGTTTTTCAGCCCTACATTATATTAGCTCTGTTTTTACTTTTTAAGTGTGCACTGTCACAAAAAAAAAAAACATTACTAATGTATGCGGATTACTAACTGCTTTTTGCAAATGTTCTTTCCTTCGACATTTAGCAAAAACAAGCTGTGTCTGAGCCAAAATAAGCGACAGCAGACTTATTGTCTCATAATTGGCCACATGTCCAGCATTAGCTAATGCACATCCAAACAACAAAGCTGGCCAGAATGGGAAAAGAAATTACGCCTATTTGAGCACTGCCTGATTTTCTGCCAGTCTGTTAAGTCTTTAAGCTACAAGCCCCAAAGGCTTCTTCCTCCTCACTATAAACATAATAAATCATCAGATAAGTCAAATTTGACTGGAGGAGTTTGTTATCACTGCTTTTGTTTTGGATTTGGCTTTCCAAACACAACATCGTCCCTCTGCAGCATCTTCCGGCTAACTTCGTAGCTGACTTGAAGCCCATTTTATTGTTCTTTTTTTTTTTTTTCTTGTCCAATGATCTTGCCTAAAATAAATCAAAAGTAAGTGTTGTAAAAGTTATCATACATAACCTTTAATAGTTTTTTTAAGTGAGGAAGGTTTGAATAAACCCGACTTGCTAAAACATCTCCTCGCCTGAGGCTTTGACGCTTTTAGCACTGATTTGTAAAGTCATGCAGCTGCCAGGAAAGCCTCATTTGTCATAAGACTGCAATCAGCCGTAAACATAAATCTTGCTGAATGTCAAATGTAAGGCCAAAGAAGTCATGAATATTCAACATTGGTCTTGGGTTTCCTGCACAAATCCGGCTTAAAAAAAAAAGCAAATTTTTATTTGATAGCTCTGGTAGCCTGAAACCAGACTCTTCTCCCACTGAAAGATGAATATTTCAAAATTTATGTAATCCTGTAACTGAGTCGTAACTCATGGATTTTAGGTCAGCCACATCCACGTTAGTGATCTCAATGCAAGTTTGGCTGACTTCGCAGAGGATTCCCATGACACAATGTTCAAATGAAGTGGCTTGGCCTACACGAAGCTTTACACCTAGAGCAGCTTTCCGTCCGTTTTATCTCTCTGGCTTTCAGTTCAGACGTACAGCGTCGGAAAGGAAGAACGCTGATATCCTGTCCTTTGAATCACATAGATTGGCCGACACCTTTTCCCACTTGCACACAAAAGGTGGCGAGCAGAACTTTGCTCATACGGACGATAAACACAGCAACCTTGCCTGAAGCCAAGACATTTGAACAAAACACTTTAAAAGACGTTTCCCATCTTGTTTTGTTTGGCCTCTCCCTAAATGTGCATTCCTCAGGAAGTCTGAGCGCTCCTAATGAAACGAAACAAAAGGAGAAAAGGGAAGTGTGAAAGACAGAGCCCTTACCTCGGGCTGATGAAGCCGGATGCCGTAGAGAAGAATATTTCGGAGCCTAGCTGTTGAGGCCAGGTCTATCAGAGCAGCAGACTCCGTCGTTCTCCGGCTGGTAGATGGCTCCTCTGTGACACTCAAATGCATCTATTTAAAAAAAAAGTATTTAAAAAAACAGGGACAGGTTATTTTGCTTTATTTTATTTCCAAAATAATCCCAGGGACAGATGTTATCCTTAAATAGTCTCAGCTAATTAGGAGAAACAATTCACAGCTGTTAGTTTATTTCCTTTAAACACATAATTATTTCAATCTATTTTAATATCAATCTCACATTTTAAGACAGATTATTGAGCAAATTAGAAGGATTTTATGCACTGAGTCATGCAGGGCCAGAACTCCACACAAATCTGTCCCAATATAAAAAACAAAAGATACTGAAAGACTGAAAAGAAAGCATTTTTCAGACCAGAATAAATGAACAGAAATGCATCCAAAATCAGGCGAAACCGACAAATTTAAATGACTGATGAGTCATTTAAGTTTGGATTGTAATGATTCATATTAACCGTGTTCTTTTCAAATTCAACCACGTTTGATAACAATAGATTATCATGTTAGCATAGTGCTTTAGCGTTAGCAGAACTAATGTTTAGGGTTGGTGCTTTAGGGTTAGCACAATTAACTTTTTAGCTAGCAGTGCTCAACACTTTTCATTTGTTGATAGTTTTGGGAAGGCTGCAGTAGAAGCTAACAGAATGTCTTGTTAAAAAACAAAAACAAATAAATCCCCGGTTTTAATAATCCAGGTGTTGATTTGGTGGATATGCAAATTTCAGTCTGAATTGCTTGGATAAAGCTAGTAATAAATTCAAACTATTGCATCTAATCACAGGTGATATTCTGCCAAAGTTGTTTGATGTACAAGTTGACCATGCTAAAAAGTAAATATTTTAAAAGCATAATTAAAGGACCAGAATTAATATTACATTGAAGGCCATAAAAATTTCTCACTGAAAGTGCAGTTCTTCTGTAGAAACCATGAATAACCTACTTTCTGTTGGTTAACTTCTTTAACTGGAAGGTTTATGGCTTAATCCTCACCTTCCTTTCTCCCTTATTGAGTTATTTTATCAATTTCCATGTGAACACAAACTTGTTACTGATTTCTATTTTATTTCTGAAGGCCTGAATACGAAGCAGCTAAATAGCTTCATAAGACTTAATCTGATCTCCCTCCAATAGAAGCAGTTTCATATTCTTGCTTGGATTCATCTACATGCTATAAAAGAGAATTTTTATCAATAAACGCTGACTAAAATATCAATAAAACTCATGACTAATATCTCAGCCTCCCAACCGATCATTTGTCATTGGAACAGAGTGTCCATCTCATTTATTTGTCTCCTGACTTTGTTTGCAGCCACATCAGCTCAAGGCCCAGCTGCACTTATAACGACCAAATTCTCAGAATGTCTTACTGTCTCTGCTTTCAACCCAAGACAAACAAGAGCTGTTACATATGCAAATAAACTTTTCACATATAACGACTAAAGGCAAACAGCCTTGAAAATGGATAAATAAACCGCAGACGGCTCAGTTTGCCTTTAAGGTTAAGCCTTTGGTCTTGCTGTGACAGACAGCGGTGGATGCTCTACTAATGAAGCCGTCAGTGACTAAATCTGCAATAAGAATAACACTCTGTGACATTTACACTCATTTCATTAGAGTGGTTTTATGTAATGTGGTTTTTGAGCACATGTTCCAAAGCTGGGAACAGGTTTCCAAGATTTTGGTCATCTGGGGAGAAAAGTTAAAAAGTTTAGACTGCCTTCATTAGATGAAGAGATGAAGGTTTCTCCTCCTCATTGTTAAACTATATTAATAAACTATATTATTAACAACGCTCTGTAGCCACAGCAAGGACTGATTTTACACCCAGACCTTCAGAATAACAAAAATAACACTTTTATACAACCTTTCTATTAACAGGAAGTAGGCAGGAAGACCTCAAAAAGCAACACATTTAATCAAGAGCAAATTAAAGAAAAAATACTGAAAATCAGTCTTGAAAGGATTACAAAGTTATTTCTTGTCAATTTCTCACAAGCTTAAAGGGAGCCTATTATTCAAAATTCACTTTTTGCACATGATACTTCCGTTTGAGTCTCAAAAGACTGAAGGTTTATGGTCATTTCGTTCCGGTGGATAAAGGTTCAGGAAATCTCTTAACAGATCAGAACAAATCAGATTCAAAACACACATATCAAAGCGTCGGCATGGCTGTGGAGTCCTGGCTGTTAACTCACCCAGATGATCACTGCTGGGTTCAGAAGAGCTCGGTTTTCTGCCTCTAATGCCACAAATATGGCTTCCACTTCTGAAGGGCAAAATGGATCGACCTGGAGATCGAGAGGAAAGCAATTATTAAAGAAGATGGGTACAGATAATTGTTGCTTGGGTGTGTTTTAACTTGACTAGATTAAAAGGGAAACTCACAGAAACCTTAATGAAGTTCCAGTCTTCCAGCAGAAACCTGGCGTTGTCTCCCATCAGATCCGGCGTGACGTTCAGCTCCTGCAGGGATATTTCAAACCTTCAAATGATGACTGGTGCATTTGAGGTCAAGAGAAAAACTGACTTCAGTGCTTTAGGAACCTTCTGGTTCTCGTCCTTTTCACCCCTTTGGCTACAACCACCTGCTTTCCTGCCATTTCTAATTACATGATTACAGAAATTAAAAACCAGAATGCTCCATATGCCTGTTCTAGTTCTTTTAGTCAAGGTGGCAAGAACAAGAAAAACATGTTCTTCCTGGCAGAACATTTCATACTTCACAAAAATTAAAGTGCAGAACTCTTGGGAAGCTTCATAGGTTTTTCCTGCTGCAGCATTTGTGTTTAATAATTGCAAGACACAGTTCATGTATCCGGAACAAGCTGCAAGAAAAAGACTGATGCCAGTTTGTTTTTGTAGACCTGAAAGAGAGAGTGGAATATATGTTGGCCTTTATGGAACATCTGCAGTAATAGAAAACAGTACACAATGTGCCCAGTAATTAAACGGATATTCAATGAATAGAAAATTATCAACTTGTGACATTTACACTGTTTGTTTCTTCAGGATAATCCAGTAAATACACTATAGTAATAAGTCACACGCAGGTGATTCTGTAAAAAAAAAAAAAAAGAACATTGGGGACGGATTAGAGGGATTAGCGGACTGATTGCAATAAAAGAGAAGCAGATGTGCTTGACATCATTGGACTCCTTTATTTGAAATGATTATTTAGAAAAGAAAGTGTCAACAGGAACCAACGAAAAAAACTTTTTGCAGTTGAAAAGTATAAAGCGGACTTCTTGAAAACATCTATTAATGTCTGAATGTGGTTGAAAACTTGCTGAGGTTCATAAAATAAGTTACCAGAGCCTAACAGTCTCTTCCCAATTCAGAACAGGGACATCGCAACAAAAGAAGAATGGTATGAATGTACCATTCTTCCTTCTAACGTTTCAAGGAGACATGATGAACAACAATGTCTCAGGAAAAGTAATAAAAGCAGAACAAAGATCTGAACATTTAAACATTTAAACATTTTGGCCCAGAAGCGAACAAGCAGATCAACTTCAGAAGACGAAGAAACATTCTAAGTATCAACTCTTCTGATAAATTAGGTGTACTTGCTAATAAAGGCCTTTAAAACCATTTGTGTCTGGAGAAACATTTCACTATGACTGTAGCCACCATTGCTCTTTTCGCCTCCTGCTGTGTCAGAAAACATTACTTTCTTGGGCAAAATTAAAAAGCAAAAACTACATGCAAGCCAAGTTAGATTACATTACGCTGAAAATTTAGTAAAATCACGACACATCCAAGAACTATAAAAGCTTTAATGCCAAAGCAGCCCCAACATGAAGGTACTGATGTTTCCACTGAGTTCTGGCCTTGGCGATATAAAGCAACCAGATCACCCAATGAATTCATTTACCAATCATCTCTTCTGTTTTGCTTCTAATTACGCTCTAAAACTAAAATGTCATGCTTGCATAAAATAAACACCATCGTAGACATCCAGAAGCTGCCTTTGGCACTGAAACACAGTTTGTTCTACCCAAACGAAGTAATGGAAAGCAATTGAAAATGTGTAATGGTTATGGGAAACATATGTTGGGGGCTAGTGGAGATAGATAACAGCTCACTGTCTATGGAGAAAAATCAGTTCAGTCCAACGTGTAAAAGATTTGCAAGCTTTGAACAGAGAAACTGGCATGATTTAAACCAGGATGGCAGTAAAATCCTGAAGTAGACGTGTTTGTTTAAGATCACGCTTGGAGAGAAACCACTAAGCTCTCAACACTGCAGGAACTTTGAAGTTGCAGTAAGTTTTAAATTTAAAACGAAACCTGAAACCATAACATATTTCTACTGTAATATTGCTTCTGGAAGTACAGGGGGACGGTACTGATCTAGGGAGATCAGGAAAACAACTGGCATGAGCTTGAAATTGAAACGATGAACGATTTGTTCATCAGCTGAACAAGAACTCATTAAAGCTAGACAAATAAAAGCGCAACGTACCAATGCAGATAATTAATAAGCATGAAAATAATTGAACTGGAAGGTGTTGCAATGTCAAACAGAGACACAAAGAGGTGTGAGTTGTGGCTTCAAAGAAAGATTTAAGGTATTCCCGGCATTGACTGGAGCACCAATCAGTCACAACACTGAGTGAAGTTTGGATGCCTGTAGAAACGTGATACAGAATTACTAAGTTGTAAAATATTTCTTTTATTGTTTCAGTCTTTTTTAAGAGTAAAATATGATTGATGTCTCTTTATTATGTGACAAAAAGAAGGTTGAAAGACTGTTTTAAAGACTTCACCATGTTTACCGAAACATTCCTGTTTGTAGTCTGTTACCCATTACTGACAACCCTCCTCTGAATCTGAAGAAATCCCAAATCATTTTATTCCATAGTCTTCCTCTCTCAGCTAGCATGTGTCGCCAATTTCTCCACCTGCACACAAACCCAAACTGCTTATCCCTGTGTTAGATCCACGTAATGGCGCTGGGACAAAAGTAATTTTTCATCTTCCGCCTCCTGTACTTGTCTTTCATCCCCTCCATTATTCTTCTTTCTTTTCCAAACCCAGTGAAAAGGATGGATCTGGTTCCTTACAGGCACACCGGAAAGCCTCGGCCCCACAGGCCACCTGAGCGCAGCTGGGAATCTCTCCAGACAGCCGATCCAAAGGAGCCGACAGAGGCTCCAATACATCACCCAGGCCCTGTTCAGCGCCGCACAGTGAGAGGCGCGCGCTCTGGCACCGGATCATGAAGAACTTGGAGCGGGTTTAAAGGAAGATGAACCGTTTAGATCACTGCAGAACATTAAAACTAAAATGTGGAGTGTTCTGCCACCAATCTCTACCGTCGGCGGTTACACCCAGGGAAGATAAATACAGATGTGCAAGATAAAGGAGACATGTCTCCAAATATGAAGACTGGCCTGGTGTTGTGAACATGTGGTAAAATACAGTAGAAATCTGAGGAGAGTTGTTTGGGAAACCAACAAAAAGCAGTCAAATGTTCTGTCTTTAGCTTCTAAATCATGTCACAAAGTAAACAGCTTCAAGAGTTTTGGGATTTTTGATGAAGCTGATGATGATGGACTGCTGTGTCAAGTCTTCTTCAGTGCATTCCACAGATTCTCAATGGAGTTCAGGTCTAGACTCTAAATTTTCACATCCTGACAGACTGGCGACAGCCAACCAGACACTGTGACTGAAGATAAAGTACCCAAAACAGACGAGATATAATTAATCATCTCAAATGACTGAAAGATCAACAAGGATTACAAGCAGCAAACGAAAAGTGGAGCTCAGATTCTAGATTGGTACTTCCAGAGTTTAGATCCTTGTACTAGAAAAGAGGCTGGTGCAAATAATTAAAAATATATTTGAATTTTGTTTCAAGTAGCACAGTTTTGATGTGATGCCGAACAACTGCACTGCAAAAACACAAAATCTTACCAAGTATTTTTGTCTAGTTTCTAGTGCAAACATCTTAGCAAACCTGAAATAATACAAAACCAACTTACAAGTAACTTTTTAGTTGACTTTTAATTCCTTAATATTCCTCCTGGATTATGGCAGGAAAATCCCACCAAGTGAGCTGAGAGTTTTGCAAGTGAAGATTTGCTCTGAGCAGAGACTAAGTGTGAGCGTGAGGAGAAGTTTTGAGTGCAATCATTACAAGTTTTGAGAATAAAGACATAAAGTTCTGCTTTCAGACTGAAAATGTGTGCTGTTGGATTATGGCAGGAAAATTCCTCCATACTCAATCAATCAATCAATCAATCAATCAATCAATCAATCAATCAATCAACCAACCAACCAATCAAATTTTATTTTGTATTTTTTTATACAACTAATGCAAAATGTTTTTTTATTTTAGCATATTATAAAATAAAATTAGCCCTTTATGTTATTGAAATATGTTGACCTTCTAGATACAAGAGAAAACTAATTTTTATAGGAAAATGGAAGTTTACCCATAAGATCAATCAACTTTAGATTAACTCAGTAATTGATAACTTGCATCCTAAAGCAATACCTCTTTAATATTGGGCAAATCTACCTGCAGGTATTGATAAAGTCACACTGACCTTTAAATTCTTGAGGTTTTTAACATATATTCCGCATCACAACCATCTGAATCTGTCAGCAGCCGTTAGGGATCAGTTTCATGTTCTCATCACGGTTGCAGAACGTGTTACCTTTCATATATTTCACAAAAAAGCAGTTTCTATTTTTATTCCTGAGAGGTTTTCATCCCTTTACAGCGTAGGTGGAAACATGCAGTCCTGGTCCAACAGCGCTGAATCAAATATCTGAGTTACATCCTTCTAATGATCAAAATCTTTGATGACACTGTGCTGAAAAGATATTCATCTAAAGGTAGCTGGGCTGCAGGCTCTGAGGTTGAAGCTTGAGAGCCCTGAGTTGGAGGTTTCTGATTTTCAAACTTGATCAACGGAAATCCCGCCGTTCTTGAGGTGCAGAAAAGTGTTTCACATATCAAAGGTTCATGTGGTCTGTGCAGCCATATCTAATATGAAAAACTGTCAGTCTTTACTTTTTTGCATTCGGACACTGTTTTAGATTACCCAAGAAAAAGGACTTTGAGTTCAAAACAGATGTTAAAGAAAGGCAGAGGGATGAACAATGACCATTTGTCTAGTCTTTTACAAGGGAGATAATATTAAGGAGGAGGTAAGAATTCAACAATAAACACCCAGTTAATCAGGGAAACTCCCAGAGTTCACTCTTTCTGTCTGAATCAGAGAGAGAGATGGAGTTTGGGAAGAAATGAGGAGGGAAATGGAGTATGGACATTTTCGACAGGCTCTGATACATGCTGACTGTAAATACTAACTCCCACCACTAGGCCACCCACATGGACCTCGCATGAAGTTTTGACAGGGAAAGTTTAATGAATATGAGAAGAGACAAAGAGGAACAGAGTAAAATAAAAAGCACCTGTTCTTTTTGAAAATCAGTCAGCAACAGTAGTTAAAGCACCAAGGAGGACTGGCAGCAGGTTTTAATATTCTAAAGAAAAACTACTTATTTCATCAAATAAAGATTTCAAAGCAAATTAGTGAACAAAACATTAGACATTGTAAAATAAGATAATCCTTTATTAATCCCGCAGTGGGGAAACTTGCTTTGTTACAGCAGTACAGAGGACAGGATAGAACCTGTAATTATGGAAAGCTGGCATTCTGCAGCAGTACTCACCATATCCAGAGCTCCAAAAGCTTTTTGGAGAACACTGGCCAGAGCCACAGCAGCTTCCAATCCCCCAGTTATAAGACAAGCTGACTGCGACAAAGACTCTGAAAACAAAGAAGCCAATGAGAGAATTTAGGCTTTATGACTGCATCTAACAGCCTGTCTGATATCTACTGTAGAGCTGTTGTAAACAAATATTTTAGTAATCCAGTAATCTATTGATTATTCTTACGATTAATCGGGTAATCGGATAAAAAAAAGATTAAATAAAACATTGGTAAATCTAACATAACAGCAGTGTTACTATCGCATATCAACATCAGTCCAATTTTTCACATTGAGCTTCTCTAACAGTTACTTTTCTGTAGTTTAGAAAATTAACCTGT